>JAODTK010001631.1:0-10180 GCA_026419785.1 Sclerodactyla briareus | reverse complement strand
ACAGCGGGTACACCCAAAACCATAATATCCCTGAACACTTGTTGCAGGGAATATTATTATCCCGCAACACAGCACTGATAGTGTTCGGGGATAGTTGGTTTTGACCGTGTGCCCGACGTCTCCGCCGCCGGAAACTGCAGGCCGTTAGCGCTCTCATTCTTTAACACTTTATTCCGATGACCCAGCAAATGCCTTGGTACACATGTCGTTATGAGTAAAATAGGATAAGTCCGAAAATGGGCTATGATCGTATATTGCTGCCCTCTATTTGCAGTTTCCGCAAATTTCAAAGTTCGTGCGATTTACACGAAACATTGTGGTTTGTGGGTAAGTTGGTGGCGAAAAACATGGCGACAATTTCAAGGTTCATCCGAGGTCAAGTTCCATTCTTTGGCGTAGCCTAATTATAGCATAAGGTATTTATGATATTTCAAACTTCATGGATTTCCTGAAACTTGGTGAATAGGGCCAAATATCAGTGCCGATGAATTTCCTAAATGTGGTTGAGGTCACTGGAGGTTTCATCTCGCATGACTAATTTGCATAATCGTTGCCCAATTAGCATTGGCAAAGTAATAAATTTGCTGGATTCCACGAAACGTGTGAGTAGGCCTTCTAACAGTCCTGATGAATTTATTCAAGTGTGTTGAAATCACTGACGGTCATATGTGTGGGTAATTTACATATTTCGTTAGCATAATTAGAATAATGAATGAATTATTTCTCAACTTTTAGGGCTTTTGACGACACTTTGTGAATAGGACCTACTACCAGTCCTTAAATTATTCAATAGCATCAAGATTCATGAGGGTAAATTTGTGGACTAATTGGCATCCGTCATCAGTTATCCCTGATCAGTCAAAATGATGAGTTAATACTTTTTCCGCAATAACATGGACATGTTCATTGGGAAGCAATATGTTCTATGAGTGGATGAATCACATGGAGAATTACAAATTTCATAAAAACACCATGGCATTGACGGTCATTAAAGGTTCACTTAAGGCATTACACGATCGATTTTTTCGCCCGACTTTTTGTTCGCGCCCGACTTTCGGCCTGACTTTTGCTCGCAGCGTGGTGTTAATGCTCTCTTCCATGTCGGCGAGAAAAAAAAGTCGAGCCCGCGACAAAATTACATGCGTTTCTTGGAAAATCGTGCACGGATCTTGTGACGTTTAACGCAAATTATGTTGAACTTTTTGTCGCATTCGACCATATTTTGGCTTGCACGACAAAGTTCAACATGTTAAACTTTGTCGGCCGACTTATGAGAAACGGGAGAGCGGAAATCCCAGCCATAGCAACCACAGATAACAAGCATGTCAGTGCGGGTAAGATAAGAAAACGTGACCTGTAAATAATGTAAAAACAGGGATATTTGAGATAAAAGAGAGGGGGGTTATGGTGGTTATGATACTTCGATGTGTTGGCGAAAGATGTAGAATTGAAGTGATGACGTATCTATTTTTGTTGCAAATCGCCAAAACGAAGTGCGACGAACATGGCAATTGAGCGATGATTCTTGTTAGGCTAGCGCTTCGTACGTTACAGAGCGTAGACTAGAGTTATACTGCAGACCATATTCTTGTGTAAAGGCCTAGAGAGGCTAAGGCCTAATTCTAGTACACTGATCCCAGACCAAAATATGGGAATGACGATGTGATTCGGCTTGACAATGAGAATGATTTTCATCGGATATCACTAGAACTTAGCTACGGTGACATAGCCCAAGCAATTGGGCCTCGGTTGATCGTAGCCGCGAGTTTCCAATTAAAATCTGCCACCACCTAATTTCAACTAGTAATAATCTTCGGCCTAATCATCAACATTTATCATCCATTATACTCATTATTGTTCTCATCAGCGACATTTGGGGTCCATGCAGCCGAAATATTAGGCCGCGGTGCATAGGACCCCTAAATGAAACGGGCAACTGCATTTTGCAGGGTTTTATCATGTGTATACTAAACGCCGAAGTTCAGCATTCAGACAAACACAACTTATCATAGTGACACACCAGCAAAAACACAAAACGGAAATTCTAGACATAGCCTGGGCCTATCTGAAAAAAATGAATGAAATCCATACGGAAAAGAATTACGGAAATCCTGAAACATATTAAATGAAAATATAGTGAAAATCCAAAACAAGGAATTCAGCAGCGACAAATCTTACAAAAACACACAACACGGCAGTCATCATTTTTAGGATGCTTTTTTGGTTTGTTTCAAGTGCTGAAACCCCCTCGAAAACCCTCCGGTACGCGGGTCTACAAGTACACATAATATCTGCACATGTTAGCCGAGAATAGGCTACGAAACAAAGCTGCCAGTATTTTTTTTAATACACCTGCTTAACTGTAGACTGCCTCCTACTACTAGTCATAGTCCTACGTAGATGACGTACTGGACAAATTATAGCGTGAATACTCGGTGTATACAACTTACAACTAGTCAAAATACAACATCATAGGACAGCAAAGGGCCACTACAACCCCCATGACCTGTATATTACCTATTACATTCAGTCAGTGTACAACATGTGACGAAAGAAATATGATTCATTGGACAAAAATACAAAACTAAAGTTAGATCTATAGGCTACAAGTACAACTTCACCCTACTGGTTCAGTATTCTTCTTTTGCACACATCCAGTCAAGCATGAGATTATTGAATGGATATAGACACTGACCTGTGAAACATGTGACGTAATCATCATTTCCATGTCGAAAACTATTATAAATTATATTAATCGGCTCCGTCGAACACATGCAGTTTTGAAGTGAAAAACCAAAAAGCATACACAATGATGCTATTTTCAAAAAACTACGTGTGCGCGCGTCATACCGCGTCGGGCGAGCGCACGAACTCGACTGAACACCATGCGCACACTATGCGAAGCTGAAATGCGGCGTTGAGTATGGATATGCACTGTTTTTTTATAGGCATCTACCAGGGTTGGCCAACCTTTTGCAGAGGTGGGCCAAGTGGAATGAATTATGATGAAGGTAGGGGGCAGGATAACCACCGTTTTTGTGAAGCCTAGGCCCAGCAAAAGCTATCACGTGCGTGCCTAGACCATGATTTATGTTTTATGCCTGATGAAAAGATGAATGATTACCATTCGGCAAAAATGATGGTGTTGAGCAGAATATTTCGGCGAAACTTTTTTCAAATACTTTTTTCAGTTTTATTGCTCAGTTAATCCTTACTGTCCTTGAATCATCATACTTGCTGGAAGGTTGTGTTTGTCAGGGAGCAGTCGAGGGACCGGTCTCGGTGCTCGACTTATTCTCAAATGCGGTTTCTCTGGTCTCGACGTTTGGAGACGCATACTCCAGTGCAGAGAGAAGAGACACAAGATGTATGTAAGGCTGGTCTCTGGACGGCCTATCCGTCTAGACTACATCCTGTTGTTGTGATGCTATTTGACATTGCATTCCTTGAATACTGCTATACTCTGACATACTAAGCAGGCTTGAATGCAAAAAATGGTCACACGCAGGGGTGGTTTCTAAGATTTAGCGAAAACTAAGGAGCACCAAACTCTCCCCTTAGGCGAAAAATGCGCCTTAATGGCTTTTAGATGCAGAATGGTGGCAATGGTTTGAGCCTACAATCGCAAAAAATAGCTTCAAATTTGGCGCGAAGAAAAAAGCTCTTATGTTTTTTCTTTGTTTTTGTACAAAATAGCCCACCTTGGAAGGGGCACGTTAGTAAGAGCATCTCTGGAGGGCCGGACGCAACAATGCGGCAGGCCGGACTGGGCCCGCGGGAGTAGGTTGGCAACCCTGGTATAGACCATAGAAATAAACACGTCGTTTTTTCTAGGTATATATAGGTTACAATTGTACAAAGGCTTGGTGTTTGCGTTTGGGTTTTTCCGTGGGCGGGCTGGACTGATCCCATTGACAACAGGGGTGCACTTGGAAAGTTGGTAAACAAAATTGTAACGAGGGTTCTGGTGCGAGTTGTTCTGAACAGTTATCCTCTCACGATCGTGGTCCAAAGCCATGCAACAACATTGTTATTTCGTTGGTACGGTAATAAATTCTGCAAACCCACATCGAAATGAATCATAACCAAACGCTAACCACTGCAGGTTTTAACAGTGGTGGGGTGGGAACGAAAAATCGCCCGAAAAAATCGCCAGAAAGAGTTTGCCAGGTGGGCATCAAATTTTAAAAAAGACTGTGGGGTTTTTTAAAAAACTAGTCTGAACAGTCAGGAACACGGCATTGCATAGCTGGAATTTTTGCAGTGGGTGCGTAACAATTAGAGGAGGGGGCTGCGTCGACAATCTGACGGACACCACTATTGGTTGACGCGGATTAGTAGATGTTTGGGCCTGGAAGACCTCTGATTAGCAGGGAAATGGCACTCGGAGCCATTGAGCTGTCAAATATCGGTATTATATTCCGAAAGGTCACGTTTATGGCACACATTAACCTGGTGCTCTGTTGCGTATCGAAAATAACCGATTGTGTTCCTTTGGTAGGGCGGGAACTAACATTGGGATTAGGAAACAGGCATGGCGCCCTTAAGTGAGTCACTTGAGGTCACAATCTAGGCGATCTGTCCTGAATGTTATAATTTCAACCACTATCACTGCGGCTTCTGATTCCACCCCATTGAGTAGTATGTCATTAGAAAAAAAAACAAAACTCTGAACGAAATCCGGTAGCGCGAGTAGCAAAAAGTGGGAGCCTCGCCCCCCCCCCTGGCCCCACAAGAGTTTGGACTCGCTACTCAAGTCGGAATCGCAGAAGAAAGTATATTTATAGGCCAAACTAAGCTATATCTATCATTTGTGTGCGAGTATATTTGAACCATGATCACACAGGCAAGGGCCTACGCGGCTTGCTGAATGAATGTGGTTCATACCCCCCCCCCCCCAACACATCCTTCCCCGCTTCCATCTTCGAGGGAGCGGCGAAATATTTGTGATGAATTTCCATAAATATAGCATTTCCTAATCAGAAGTGAGCAACACGAATGACCCAGTTTTCCCATACCAGGCTTCTGACTACTTGCCTACTGTACTGTGACTATGTAAGTGATACTGCCACAAATGTGAAGTTAGCAACAATACTGGTCCCGGGGCTTAAGTCCAGTTTCCCACATTGACCAAGTTATTAAAGGCCCACTTCACTTGTAGTCTAGCAAAGCTAAACACAGGAATTGCAGGGAGATTTCCACGGAAACTCAGAAATTATTCTGAAGAAAAAGAAAAATGACGAACCAATATTTTGCTGGTTTGAAGCGGAGGACGGAAGAATTTCCGACACCAGAAGGGTTCGAGAAGAGACACGGGGTGGCGGAGACCGAGATCGAGACCAGCAAAAAACTTGTTCCTGACACAAGTCTCGAGACCGAGACGGTCTAGAGACACTTAACCAATACTGGGACCCACAGTGTGGTAGGAAAAGCCTGGCTAGGTCCTTGTAAACAGGCTAAAGCCTAGCTATGTGAAAACCAAAAAGCACGGGCCGGAGGGGGGCAATCCCGGAATAAAGGTTTCGAAAGACATATTCCTCGTGGAAAAAGTGATAGTCATAGGTGAGTGTTCCAAAAGAGCATGCCAAAATCTTCCAGAAATTGGAGGGAAATGTTAAATGGAGGGAGGCTAAGATCAAATCCGACGCCAGATCTTGGAGCGGAGTGCTGCTTACATCTTGTGGCGGAAAATATTATGAGGGGTGGTCGAGTTTGCGGGTTTGAGGTCAGGAGGTAGGGCAATGTGACACAGGGCAATGATGTACAGGCCCAATGACGAATGAAGATGAATTTATTGTTCTTGGTACGAATCACGCCAAAATCAATGTGCATCGTGCCGTTACAGGAGTGCAATTCAACTTGGCACTTCATAATCACGGATGTAAAATACGTACATATCTATCCTTTAGCTCATTTTACTCATGTAGTAGGTAGTCTATGCGGTTGTTATATGGGTCATAATATTGAAAGAGATGTTGGCAATGTCTCCTATTGACAATGACCGCCATTTCTCTTGCAACTGGTAATGGCCGCTATACAGTTTGCATGTTCCAGATCCCATGTGTTAATCCATGAAGAGTACTCGGGGGTAATTGTACTGGGGGGGTAAACTGTCGGTTGGTAGATGTCACCGGGGTATTTGTCCTCGTGGGTATCTGTCGGGGGGCATTGTTGGGGTGTTTAGCTTGTCACTCGGGGTAGGTAATGGCTGGGGTTAGTTTTCCTCGGTGGTAGTTGTCCTCGGTGGTATAATGGGTCCTTGTTCCGGGCGGTAATTGTCCAGAGGGTAATCGTCGGGGTTGTTGGCCCTAGCACATTTCTTGATGCTAGCTATGTGCTCGATCATAATAGGCTGTGGACAGAAATCGCGCACGCCATAAATCGTACCGTTAAACGCAAATTTGTTGAACTTTGTCGCGACCATGGATTTCAGCATGAAAAATCGTCACAATTTTTGGGCCATTTGCACGCACCGACTTTTGCGTATACGACGATTGTTTGAACTTCGCCGACAAGATGCGCGTGTACAAAATCGTCCAAAAACAATTTTCACGCGAAGTTCAGGGTTTCACGCCGCTGAAAGTGGGCCCCAAAAAATCACATCGTGTAAATGTAACTTAGGGGTCAAAACTTGATTTAGGTACTTTTCTTTTTGTCGGAATAGATGGGTTGTGTCCATCAGAATGCAAAATGCTCTAGAGTGGATGATAACCTGGAGAGTAACAATTTCATTAAAAACACTGTCAATCATCAAAGGTCATTCGAGGTCACTTAGGGGTCAAAATGTTTTTGGCTATAATCGGAGAATGAATATCTGCAAAGGCGGATGGTTCACCACTGAGATATAATTGTTGGACCTGAATGTGTGTGACCTCTGACCGGAATTTGACTCTGCGGGTGGTCATGTGTGGTGAGGGCAAATCTGAATACAAATGTGCTTATTGAAGGATTTACGGGCAAAAAAAAATAGAAACTGGTTATTTTTGGATATGTGAGGAGTTCTGTTGCTTGTGCTGGTGGATGGTCACCCATTGGTATAATTGTTTGACGTATGTGTGGGACCCTCCGACCTGAATTTGCCTCTGTCAGGTGGTCATGTGGTTAAAGGTCGAATCTGAATAAATGGCTATTTAAGGACGCACCTTGTCCGGGGGCTGTAGGGGTGCCTCACAGGCCTCGAATTAACCGATGGCACCGACGGCAATCGCCGTCGGTGCCCTGCCAAATGGCCGTGCTGCCCTACATTTCAAGCTCACCGACGGCGTGGGACTACCGTGCCTAATGCTCCAATTGCCGTTGGTGCCCTCCCCCTCTCGATAATACCCTACAGCACAATTCTGGAAGTTTCCCATTGAATCGCAGGCCCTTACATGTAAAAGGTTGTCATGATTTTACACCATTGATCGGAATTCATAGATAAAGTGCATAAATAACGTTTAACCAGGCATGGACGGCCGCGCTGCTCACACATTACGTATAATCAAAACGGCCAGTGATGATGAATGCACCGCAACGGCCTCCGAAAATACATGCTGGTGCGTATGTGGGTTGTCTGGGATTGAGGTGACTATTGTTATGATTGTGAGTTGCTCGGAGTTCCTTCGCAGCGACGAAACTTTTCACATCACATTTATCAAATTGCAATATATCAGTAGTCCTACATGATACGCTGTGAATGAATATATGCAGAAAGCTACATTTGTTTTTCATGAAATATGAAAAAAACGATCTCATTGAGAATTTCGAGAGTAAAATAAATTAGGAGTGAAAAATCATGGTCAAATGTGAGGTGACGCCAGGACAAGCATACACCGGAGCTCGTGCGCTAGCTAGCTAGAGAGAGAGTACACGGTTACATAAAACATTTTGTTGGTAATTTTCAAATTTTTGCTATTGCCCTAGTCTTTTTTTCAGATCTTGCTGCCCTTGCAAATTTTCTAAATTTCGCCTTGGTGCCCTGCCATTTTTAATGCAACCGAAGGCAATTTTTACAGTGCCCTCAGAAAAATTGCCTTGCCCCTTCCAACTTTAATTCGAGGCCTGGTGCCTAATACAATTAACAAGTGCATTATATACTATTGTATTCCATATTTAGTAAACTATAGCGTTTGTCACATCAGGTCACATTTCCGTTTCATCAGGAGTGGACCTAATATCAATTCTGTCCTCACAATATCAGGATACTTCCAGACTTGCTACTCGGTAAATTGTGCACCCCTTATGCCACTTGTCAATCGTAAGACGCACCCCCAATACCCCGGACAGGGGTGTCAAAGGGGGTCATCGGCAAATTCAAAGTGACTCACATATGGGACACTTTCAATAATTAGTAAGTCCAAACTGACTCTCGGGTGGTGTGTCATTTCTCTGATCATGTAGAAAATAATGGACACGCTGGCCTACTGGTGGGTTATTTTCAAGGGAAATTGTAAGCCATTAAGTCGGACGGAGGGTGTGTCAATGTACAATAATTGTCATGACCCACCTTGACCAATGCGCACCCTGTCCTGGGTTAGAGGGGGGGGGTCATAATTGACAAAGTACATTTAGTACTCTTGAGTAGTATGACAGTCACAAATCTCTTTTGCTGTATCTATATTGCTGTATTTAATTGGACCTGAAGAAGCTCCCCAGGCCTCTCATAAGTAGGTAATAAAAACAATTTAATTGGATCAAAATCATGATCCAAGAATTATTGTCGCTATGTAAATTTTGGTGTTCCCCCAAATGGCTTACATAGAAACCCTTTATATTAGCGTAAAGAACAGGAAAGTTAGTAAATTCCTGTTTGGGTTATTTCATTTTTACGGAGACCAATGTGACAATACAAATGATGGCGACGTTTGAAGCAACCAAATAAATGTAAGATGGACAAAAAGAGATTTTAAAATTTGAACAGTGGACTTTGGGGTCCTCCCATATAAATTGACTTTTTTGAAAAATGCCCAAGTATACAAAGTAACACTTCTTAAAAAGATTTGTTTGAATGGTTCCTGAAATTATATCTGTAGTCATGATTTATTCGAAACCACCCACACAGATTTGGTTAACTACTTCTAATTTTTCCGAAATCAAGCAAAAATCACTTGGGTTTGTCCCACTCCCCGCTGCATATGAAACCATGGAAAAATATGTTCTATGCCCTAACCGGAAACTACCATTAAATGGAGATTTGTTGAATATCCCTGTCAGAAATTGACAAAATCATCAGATCAATTCATAAAAACAAATTAAAAGCTTGTGTGGGGTTTGATTTAATTTTAATACTTTGGTGTCCCGGTACATATGAAACCCTGTATATCCAATTTATGAGACCTGTGATGTTGTATATAAATTTCAAGGCCACAAATTAGTTACTGTGTGATCAGTGAATGAAGAATCACACCAAGAAAGTCTTTTGAGTAGAAATGATGGAGCAATGGATGAAAAACGGATTTGGGCCCTCTTGCTGAGATTCCATGTATAGGGGGTTGGCCCCTTCTGTTTTCGTTTATGTAAGGACCACTTTTACCGTACGTTGTCGCTTCACAAGTCTAAAAATGTCTTCTTGCTACGAGTATGTCCGGTCTTGTTCACCAAATTGCTTGAAATAAGAGAGCGGGGATAAAGTTCTGGGGTTTACCCGCCCACATGGTCTAGTAGTCAAATCTATTCACAAAACTCTAATTCCTCTTATCAATGCTGTATAACAGGATTTTATAACCTAACAAGGGACTGGCATGAGGCCTAGTTTATGCATGTTGTACGGAGATTCTCCAAAACAGTGGAGTTTCTCGGCAAACTGCCCAGTCCCTCTTTCCTTGCTGCCAGATCATCTGCTTTATTGGGTATCCGCGTACTTTAGAGTATTGATCAGGACAGCCTTTGAAGTACAATGGCCTTGAAACAGACAGCAGAGGTGTAAGTCCCTACATCAGGGTCCTAGTCGGCAAGATTCATGGGCCCTGTTACGAAAGTTTTTGGAGTGGGTCCCAAACGATCGCATGTTCGAAACGCGCATTATCTGCGGAAAGTCAGTCATCAAAAAATCAAGATGGCCGTCGTTGGTGTGGTGTGGCCACGCCCAACTCCAAATGCGTCCCAGGTTTCTTCATGGCGACACTGTACACAAAGTTTCCAAGTCAATCTGAAAAGCGTTTAGTTTGCCAAAAAAATAAAAGTATCGCGGGGTGTGGTCCCA
>JAODTK010001629.1:0-11753 GCA_026419785.1 Sclerodactyla briareus | reverse complement strand
TTACTACTCGTGGCCAGCGTTCAAATTCATAAGGACTAACTGTTGACCTTGATACCAAGGAGTACTAATTTGCCCTACCTAATTATGCAAATTGAACACAATTCTTTACTCCCAGGACCATTTCTATGTTGAAATACTCAGGGCAAATGGTGCAACCGCGCTTACTAGGTACCATGGATACCAACAAAATATATTAAAATTTCTGGCGACTAGAGGTAGACCATACCCATGGATCTTCTTGGAAATTACAGAAAATTTTGAAATTTTGAAGAATTATGTAATTAGACACGCTGAATTATCTCCAGTGTTGCTCAGTTCTATGTTCAACTGTTGGGGACTAAAGGTAACCATCCGAACAAGTACCTGAATCCAGCCGACTGTGAAAATTAGGCACAAAGCATGCAATTAGACAAGTGAATTGAACGCCAGCGGCATGAATCCATGTTGAGAAAACTGGACTAAAGGTGGTCATACCCAAAGTTTCAAGAAAATCCAAACAACTTCAAAGATTTTGGCATAATTAGCAGATTGGACGACTTAATTAGCATAGTTTACCGCTGAAAAATCTGATCACTTCCCTATCTTAAGGTATTTACAGGGCGTTAGCGAAAGGGTTGGACACTTGGGTGGTGTAGAGATGACTGATATGGGGGAGGGGTCAAGGGAAGGAGATTGTCCCTTCCCATTGGGAAATTTTGAATATGGAACGTCCTCAGATAATATATTTCAGTAAAATTGGGCGTCAGTAATACTCGAACCCGTTCACCACGTAGGCCTTTTTACGTAAGCTACGCAGGACACTTTCAATTTGGAAACGCCGAAAAAAAATTCTGCCCGACAGAAATAATGCCGATTTCAATGTACAGCTCGTAATGATAAGCACACCATCAATACACACTGCGGCGCGAAGAAAGTTTGAAGTCATGGACCAATTAATAAATTGTCGGCCAATTAGTGCAAATTTCTGACAATCTTTCACTTTGCATTAGGATAACTCTAACAAATTTAACTTATTATGGCCCAAAGTTTGGTAGGTTTCCTGTCGATTTTCGATTCTCAAAAAACTGAGGGGGGGGGGGGGCTGTCCTCGTCTTCGCCTTGAACTAGCGATGCCGCTCGATGATTTCCCGCCTGAAACCGGACTGTTTCATTGTTGAATTCTGGGAAATTCTTTTTTATTGTGTTCAGCAAAAAGGCTTGATGACTTGAGGAAACAAAAACTGGCAAACTGCTATGGGAAATGACATGTCAAACGTAACGCCTTTTATTTCCCCTTTCGCCCGAATTGCCGACAGACTCGGTTCACTCGTTCAATTACACCGACGTCCGACGGCCGTCACATTTTACAATTTGGTGCGACATGCCATTTTTTCGCCGCCGTGAATTGGCAATCAGATGAAGAGCCAAAAGTTCGAAATAGCCGATAATAAAGACTTTTCCATTTCGCTTTTAATTCCCAGTCTTCCCATTCACTCCCTCAATTCCCCTTTCTCTCCCTTACTTCCCTCTTTCTTCTTTCTTCTTTTCCTCCTCTCACCTTTCCTCTTCTTTGCCTTCCTCTCTCCTCTTCCCTTTCTTCTTTTTCTCTTCTTTCCTCTTCCTCCTTTTGGCCGACAGACCGAAATTTGCCGACGGTCGCGAAATTTCGGGGGTGTTGACACCCCCCTCGCTAATTCCATATCTCTAAATCACCATAGCACTACAGCTCGTCTGTATCCTTGATAACGAGCCCTTCAACGTCCGTGTACACAACACACACGTACATACGCCCAAGTGGGTCGCAAAATCTCCTGAACTTGGCTCAATCGGGGCTGAACTTGGCGACCATTAGTGGCGAAAATACAGCGAACCAAGCATCGAACACTCACAGGCGAACATTAAGAACTACGGAAGGCCGGTAAATTCCGTTGAGCGTATCTACAAATGAAAATATGCAGACTAGAGGAAATCGGGATTTCCGCAAAGAGGCTCTTTTGGCTACCATTTCGAATTGTAATTGATGTTATGGGGGTGGCAATGCTCAGGCGGAGCCCGTGGTCTATTCCCATAACCGCTGACTCTGGGGACAATTGGTCGTTGCTCCCACCACAGTGAGAGTGGCCGGAGCCCGTAAGTTTGCGCTCGCTCTTGAAAATCGGGAATTTTCAAGCCTTTTGGCTATTTTTCCAATTGTAACTCAATATGATGGGGGTGCCATGCGTAGCGGAGACCGTGGTCTATAACCCAATAACCCGGCCGACCTGGGGGGAAATTGTCGTTGCGCCGCCCAGCGGGGCCCGTAGAGTTGCTCCCGCTAGTGAAAAAAGCGGAATTTTCAAAAGCCTTTTGGCTAATTTTTCGAAATTGTAACTCCATATGATGGGGGTGCAATGCCGTAGCGGAACCGTGGTCAAAAAAAATAACCCCATAACCGCTCACCTGGGGAGGGAATTGTCGTTGCGCCCCCGAGAGGGCCCGTAAGTTGGGCCCGCTTGTGAAAATTCGGCATTTTCAAAGGCCCTTGGCTAATTTTTCGAAATTGTAACTCACTCTATGGGGGTGCTAGCGTACGGACCGTGGTCTATAACCCATAACACATGACCTGGCGGGCAATTGTCGTTGCGCCCAATAGAGGGCCCGTAAGTTGCTCCGCTAGTGAAATCGGGATTTTTAAGGCCCTTTTGGTTAATTTTTCAAATTGTAACTCAGAATATGCTGGGGGTGCAATGCATAGCCGAACCGTGTGTCTATAACCTCATAACCGCTGCCTGGGAGGAAGTGTCCTTGGCGCCCACCCGAGGGCCCGTAAGTTGGGCCCTCTAGCAGTCTACTGAAAATCGTATTTTCAAGGCCCTTTTGGCTAATTTTTCGAAATTGTAACTCAATATGATGGGGGTGCAATGCGTAGCGGAGACCGTGGTCTATAACCCCAAACCCGCTGACCTGGGGGGAAATTGTCGTTGCGGCGCCCACCAGAGGGCCCGAACGTTGCGCCCGCTAGGGCCAAATCGGAATTTCAAGCAGGCCCTTTTTGCTACTTTTTCGAAATTGTAACTCAATATGATGGGGGTGCATTGGGTAGAGGAGACCGTGGTCATAACCCCATAAAAAACCAGTGACCTGGGGGGAAATTGTCGGTTGCGGCGCCCACCAGAGGGCCCGTAAGTCGTTGGGCCCGCTTGTGAAAATCGGATTTTCAAAGGCCCTTTTGGCTAATTTTTTCGAAATTGTAACTCCAATGATAATGGGGGTGCATGCGTACCGGAGACCGTGGTCTATAACCCCAGTAACCACTGACCTGGGGGGACATTGTCGTTGCGCCCCAGAGGGCCCGTAAGTTTGGCCCGCTTAGTAGAAATCGGGATTTTTAAGGCCTTTTTGTTAATTTTTCGAATTGTAACCGATATATGGGGTGCAATGCATATCCCGAGACCGTGTCTATAACTCCTAACCGCTGACCTGGGAGGAATTGTCCTTGCGCCACCCAGAGGCCCGTAAGTTGGGCCCCCGAGTGAAAATCGGGATTTTCAAAGGCCCTTTTGGCTAATTTTTCGAATTGTAACTCAATATGAGGGGGTGCAATGCGTAGCGGGTACCGTGGTTCTATAACCCCATAACCGCTTGACCTGGGAGAATTGTCGTTGCCGCACCACCAAGTTGGTCGCCCACCTAGGGCCGTCAGGTTGCGCCCACTAGTGAAAATTGGGATTATTTCGAAGGCACTTCTGGCTATTTTTTGAAATTGGTAACTCATATTATGGGGGGTTCAATGCGTAGCGGAGACTGTGGTATATAAAACCATATAACCAGCATGACCTGGGGGGAAATTGTCTTTGCGCCCGACCAGAGGGCCCGTAAGTTTTGCGCCCCGCTAGTGAAATCGGGATTAACAAAGGCCCTTTTGGCTTAATTTTTTCGAAATTGTAAAACTCAATATGAGGGGGGTGCAATGCCGTAGAACCGATAACCGTGGTCTATAACCCCATACCCACTGACGGGGGGGAAATTGTCGTTGCTCCCAACAGAGGGCCCGTAAGTTGGGCCCGCTTAGTGAAAACCGCCGGGATTTTCAAAGGCCATTTTGGGGGCGATGTTTCAAACTTGTACCACTAAGATGGGGTGCAATGCATAGAGGAGACCGTGGTCTATACCCCATAGCCGCTGACCTGGGGGAACTTGTTTGTCGGTGCGCCCACCGAGGGCCCGTAGTTGCGCCGCTAGGGAAAACCTGGGATTTTCAAGGCCATTTTGGCTAATTTTTCGAAAAAATTGTAACTCAATAACATGGGGTTCAATGCGTAGAGGCCGACCGTGGTCTATAAGGCCCCATAGAAATGAGCCGCTGCCTGGGGGGAATTGCGTTGCTCCCACCAGAGGCCCGTAAGTTGCGCCCGCTAGTGAAAATTGGGGATTTTCAAGGGCCATTTTTGGCTATTCTTTCGAAATTGTAACTACGATACGATGGGGGTACAATGAGTAGAGAGACCGTTGTCTATGACCCCATAGCCGCTGACCTGGGGGGAAATTGTCGTTGCGCCCACCAGAGGGCCCGTAAGTTGCGCCCGCTAGTCATGGGCGTCAATCCTGTGGGGGGGGGGACTGGGGGGACACGTCCCCCCACATTTCGATGGGTGGAAATAGGGACACAATATTAAATGTCCCCACCCCCCTCCACTTTTTTTGTGGCATATGAGAGACATGAGGGGGTCGCATGACATTGCCCCCCCCCCCCCCCCCCCCCCAATCTGGGTTTTTTGTGTATCTCCAGTTGGGCCGCAAGAATCAAAGCATTTAGCAATAAGCAAGATGATGGGCCAATTGGCAATTAAGGTCCTAAAACATCCAAGTTTTTGTTATTCGAATGCCACTTTTAGTGCAACCAAAGTTTCGCCACCGCTCCGCGCGCATTTTGGCGTGGGTGTTCAATTAGGTTTCGACTTTTAGGAATTTCTACAAATGTTTTCTGCCCCAATGGCTCATTGCCAAATTTTGTAACTTCTGAAATCAATCCAGTTCACTACATATTTCGTCTTAGAAATAGGCATGGGCCATCGCAGATCGCAGCCAACTATTTAGCAGGGCTCTGAATCACGTTTACACATTCTACAGTAGCTGAAATTCCAAAGGACTCCCCACAATTAGCCGACCCATTGAGTCAGACTTACACTCTAAATTGACTCCCTTCGATGAGCTGCGGAGCCCATGAGAGTTCACTTCCACTTCACTGTATTGACCGCTTAGAATATCGCTATGGTCGCCTTTTTGGCGCGCACTTCGCGCGCGGTTTGTGTTTTTCTTGGCGATTACAAGCCAAGTATGAGCATGAGTTTTGTAACCCGTTTCCTGAAGAATATATGTATTCTTCAAAACGTTCAAAAAACTGAATTCCAATACTGATTCGATCAAAACAACATAGGCCTATGATTTTATATTAATGGCATTATCTTCGAACTATCTACTTTTAGTTATAGCCTCCTCCCAGGGATAGTCGAGACCGGATAGCTCAAGACCAGCTCTCAATCTTGAGTCTATACAATGTAGGTATGGCGGTCTCGGTCTCGAAATAGGAACGGACCATTTTCGAGAATAATTCAAGACCGCGAGACGTTATTGACTAATCTATCCCTGCCTATCCATCTGAACAGCTTTTTACTCCAAACTTGATTAACTAATAACTTTACCGTCATCTTCGAATTGAAGAAATAGAGTTTTACCCCAACATAACAATTTTCAATGAGCCGAATCAATTAGGTGCGTCCTTCTAGCCGTCCGGGCAAACTGCAGAGCCTACAGATTGTGTGTCTACATTCACTCTTTATCGCTTGACGCTATGTAAACTGCTCAAAGTTTGGCCAATCAAATTCAGGTCTGAATTCTAAAGAAATATAGTTTCCTTTATCCACCAATTACGTACGGTACCGTCCGTGTCTTTGCCATGAACCAATTCATCATGGCGCGGTCGACCAGGTCGTAGGAATCGGGTGCTTGCCCCCAGTGAAAAATGTGGGGGCGGAGGCCCACTCAACACCCCCCCCCCCACACACACCACTCCTCGAGTGTGGAAACACCCTTTTTTTTTTCAATGTGCCCACATTTCCCAATAATAATAACTTTCGTCGTCTTAACTGTTAACACACATATTTACAGTAACGACCGCCGTTATGGCTGTCGGTATTGTATAGCATCATTGTTCATTGTTATAATTAGGGATTAGGGTGGAATTAGATCCACATACTACCAATGCGGAAATAGCTTGTGTAAAATCTGCAAATTGACCCCTCAAAGCATTTTTGTTGTTTACAATAGGCTAGTGCATTTTATAATTCGAATGGGACTAAAATATACAAATATAGCGTCCTGGGTATGAGCTGAAGGCGTGGACCAATACAAGGAGGAAGCTCCCCCTCCCATCTTGGCACTCGACAAAAGAATTTACCATGGTCCAAAATGAAGACAGCCGAATGGTTAACAAATTGAAGAGTGATTATTTAGACCCGAAAGATCAAAATTTCGAACCGACAATGCGAACTTCAGAAAAGATGAGGCGAAGGTATTTTATTTTTTAAAAAACAAAATTTGAGCAAAAGTCCTAGCGCGCTTCGCACGCAATATCCTTAGGTTTATTTTACGTTCCATTTCGCCGTCACTGTGACATAATTAATTTGAGAACTTTATGATTTTCGGGCGATCTTTTTTAAAAGATTCACGTCGGAAGGACGTCTATGACCTGGGTCATCTACAATAGACTAACTGGAAGATCTTGACGGTCCTGAAAAAGTGAGATTTCGACCAGCTTACAACGATTGGCACTCACTGCGCATTCTCACACATTTTGGCATAAACAGGGTTGAGAATGGGGAGGTAGGAGAGAAAATTACAAGATTCAGAGCAACAAATTGTCATCTGAAGAACTGTGAAAATGCCGACCGTGGGGGGGGGAGGGGGAAGACTGCCTTACACATTTTTCTGAGATGAGCAAATTCGGGGCAAAATGACAGAAATTCTTTAAAAATTTGGGCAGCGAAGGCAAAAGTAAAAAAAAAAAATGGCCGAATCTCCGAATCTTCCTGCCGGGCTGGCTCAAATTTTATGATAAAATGCCCGACAAAACATCCACAGCGATTTACCAGTCTTCGGTGCCCCACCTAAAAATTCGGGCAAACTGTTGTCCGGCCCCTAAAATGGATGTCCGTATGCCTAGGATTGGCGGTCCGCTGTTGGTAGGAATACACCAACTCCCGAAGAAGAGCCTATCATTCTGCCCATGGAGCTCAGTACGATTTGGCAGAAAAAAAATCAAGAGATCCGGAGTGCAAGTCGCCTCTAGTACTAGAAAATAATTTCTGGAGTCAAAGTGTGTGTTAGGAGTGTCATAATGCTCAGACTACATCTAAGGCCCCTGAAATGCAAACATCTTCTAAATGGGCGGAGGGGGGGGGGGGAGGGGATGCGGCGGTCCTCTGACAAGTGAGATTTATACTTACTAAATCTCACTGCCTTCGATTCGATTCGGCAAGAGAGGTACAAGATTCAGAGCAGCACGTCGCATCTATAAGGACATTTGAAAATGCGAATTCTTTCTGGAATGGAGTGAGTGTTTGGAGTGCTATCTTGCACCACATTGCCTCTGTCCACCGGAAAATGCAAACAATTTTGCAAGGATAAAGGAGGAAAACTTCCCCTTAGCCTCTCCCCCCGATCCGTCTCAAACTACAGCCCCCACTCAAAATTACGTTCACACGCCACTAGGTTCTACTACCCCCCATCATCGCATTCCTTCTGATTCTTCATCAATTCCGCATGCCATATCGGCGGGAAGCTTCATATATTTGGAAGAAACACGTTTTGCTCTATTTGAAGTCCATTTTTTGTTGACGTCGCGGACGCCCTGAATTGTATGAAGACTTTATAAATCGAGTGACGATGTGCTTGACTCCTACGAGTTTCTTGTCTAGTTAGCCAAGTACATATACATTTTCGCCCTAACTGATGCACCGTATATACTCACTATTCTGTCAACATTCACACAACCTTAAAGATCTTATTCAATATGTCAGACAATCTCAGGTGCATAGGAAATCCACGTTAGGGTAAAACCCCTCATCACAGGCATCCGAGTCGTGCTAAGCAATTGAGATCGATGGAGAACTCGAGTAGTGCAAGTGAAAATATTTCGGGCGAAAAATGGAGACCTCGAGCAGGGGGAAGCGAAACCTGAATGTCACCCTATGAACTTCAATGAATTTAGGCAACTTTTCTTAGATTTGTGGGTATTGGTATTTGGATATTGACAGCCCACCATTCCAATACAATGAGCCTCTACTAACTCCAAATGCCCGCCACTGCATCAACTCCGAAAAATAGGTCAAATAAAGACCCTATAAACTCTTCCAGCCGAATCGTACCGTTTCCTGCAATCTGATGACCCATTTCAATTCAAAATTCCCTCAATGAAATCTGTTCGCAAGGTTCACCCAATTGTAAACTGCTGGCATTGGTTCAATGGTTTATTTGGTTTGTAAGTCACTTCTGAAAAATTTTTCTTTAACAAACAGCTAAAGAGAGATCGTAGAATGGGTGGCAACTCTTCACGAAAACATTTTCTTTCACAAAATTGCAATTTAGAGTTTTGCAATTCAGCACGGCAGTGCCACGTCAGCGATCTGGGGGGTTAGCAAGCCATAGTTTCAACTGTACGCTACGCGCCACCAATGGTGGCGCTCCTCTTAGAAGTGTATAGCGCCCTCGTCCCCCCCCCCCACTTTTTCGGAATGGATTGACGCCCATGCCGCTACGTGAAAATCTGGATTGATCTTTGGAACTTTGAGATATCGATGAGAAATACTACATCGATTTTCATGTTCCCTTCCATGCTACTCATTCTCATTGCCTCCTTCCGTTTCAACACTCTCCACTAGAAGGCCCCCTTCCTTATACTATGAAAAACCTGATTATATAATTCCCTACTGCAGATTACGGTCACACAGGGAAATAATTTCCGTAGCTGGTTATACGGGACCTACCGCATGAAATACTCTTCCAAGCGGGTCTTCGAAACATCCTCATTACTAATTTTTTCAAACGACGTTAAAGTGAAACACCTTCATTGCCCCCAGCGCACTTAAACTTCTGTCTGCTCTTCTGGGTGGGGTGGTAGGTGGGGTGGGGTGGGTGGGGTGGGGGGGGGTCTGCGGGAGGCGGAAGTGGGGGTATTAGTCATTGTGGTGTATTGTTTTGATGTTCGTTTCTATGTTGCCCATTGTAAGGGGTTTTGCTTCTTAACAAGCTTTGAGTAGTTGGTCTTAGAACTAGAACCCTCAACCCCTTCATTATGTCATGCAGCTTTTGTATTCATTCAAGTCTTTTCTATGGTTGAAATGAAGTTTAAGTTGATGGAATTGAATAAAGAAGCAATATCGTCTCGCAAACCCGGCGATAATGGTCGGTGGCCGCTTGATCCTTTCCGAAGTTCGAACTATGCACTCGAGATTGGTAGCCTATCGAGACTAAACTGTAATTATGGGTTTCCCCACTCAGTTCATAGAAATCGGATCAACTTATGCAAAAGAAACGGAACTCGTCCAATTTCAAACCTGATCGCATATCTGGTTTTAGAAGTTATTGTGAGTGGAAGCGACGAACAGATCGGAACGAACGAACGACTAACGAACGACTAACGATCGACTGACGGACGGAGCGACATGATGACTCGTAAGAGCGGCTTACCCGCAGCTATAAATTAAAATGATGTATCTAAATAACAACGATGGCCGAAAAATATTACCAGCTTGTACGGGCTATAAACACCAATGATGTACAAAAATGAATCATGACAATTGTCCAAATATGGCAGCAATGTTGAAAAAAAGAGGCAAAGTGTACAAAAATTAGTACGGGGATGGGAGATTTGGTAACCGCACACACGAGTGGGTTGGTGGCGGGCGCAATCATTTGGCATTCTAGCCGGGGAGGGTGGGGGGGGGTCTCATGGTCCGGATCTGACACCAACCCGGGACAAAACTATCATGCTGGAATATATACTAGCTGAACCCCATCTTAATAGAATGTCCGCGTTCTTGCGTTATATTAAACTACTAGGGGGATAGGGCTTTTATAAAACAAACCTTTTGGGCCCAGTGAGGGTCACTCTTGTAAATTTTGTTCACAATCGGATGGGCGCTGAAAACATGTTCCCGGGGTGATTTGTTGCCCTAAATTCATTTATGCTAATCTCGGAACGGTCACATGTATAGTTTCCCTGAAGTCCTCTGTTGGCGTACCATAATAGGCATCTTAAGGGTTTCATCATATTGCGTTGTGAGATACAATTTCGAAAAATTAGCCACAAATGGCTTTTGAAATCCCTTTTTTTTTTAAATAGCGGGGAACTGAACGAGGCCCTTGGTGGGCGCAACGACAATTTCCCCAGGTAAGCGGCTAATGGGGTTATAGAACCACCGGTCTCCTCTATGCATTGCACCCCCATCTTATTGAGTTTCCTTTCTAAAAATTAGCCAAAATGGCCTTTGAAATCCGGTTTCACTAGCGGGCCCAACTTACGGGCCTCTGGTGGGCCCCAACGACAATTGCCCCCCAGGTCACCGGCTTGGGGGTTATAGACCCCGGTTCTCCTCTACGCATTAGCACCACCATGTTATTGGTTACAATTTCGAAAAATTAGCCAAAATGGCCTTTGAAAATCCCCGCTTTTCTAGGGGGCGCCACTTTACGGGCCCTTATGGTGGGGCAACGACAATTCCCCCAGGTCGAGGCTATGGGTTTTATAGACCACGTCTCCCTATGCAGCACCCCCATCTTATTGAGTTACAATTTCGAAAAATAGCCCAAAAGGCCTTGAAAATCAGGTTTCACTAGCCACGGGCCCAACGTTCGGGCCCTCTGGTGGGCGCAACGACAATTCCCTCCAGGTCAGCGGCTATATGGGGTGATAGACCACGGTCTCCGTTACGCATAGCCCACCATTTATGAGTTACAATTTCGAAAAATTAGCCAAAATGGCCTTTGAAAATCCGGTTTTTCCCTAGCGGCCCAAATCACGGGCCCTTCTGGTGGCGCAACAACACAATTGCCACCCAGGTCAGCGGCATGGGGTTATAGACCACGGTATCCTCTACACATTGCACCCCCATGTATCTGAGTTACAATTTCGAAAAATTAGCCAAAATGGCCTTTGAAAAATCCGGTTTTTCCTGCTGGGCGCAACTTTACGGCCCTCTGGTGGGGGCGCAACGACAATTTCCCCCAGGTGTCAGCGGCTATGGGGTTATAGACCCGGTTCTCTCTTACGCATTGCACCCCCATGTTATTGAGTTACAATTCGAAAAAAATTGCCTAAAGGCCTTTGAAAATCCCGGTTTTTCCTAGGGGGCGCAACTTACGGGCCCTCTTTTGGGCGCAACGACAATTTCCACCAAGGTCAGCGTATGGGGTTATAGACCACGGTCTCCTCTAGGCAGTGCACCCCCATCTTATGAGTAACAATTTCGAAAAATTAGCCAAAATGGCCTTTGAAAATCCCGGTTTTCACTAGCGGGCCCAATTACGGGCCCTCTGGTGGCGCAACGACCAATTTCCCTCAGGTCAGGGCTATGGGGTTATAGAAACGGTCTCCTCTAGCGCATTGAACCCCCATGTTATTGAGTCACAATGAAAAAATAGCCCAAAATGGATGTGAATGTGAAAATCCGGTTTTCCTGGCCGGGGCGCAACTGTACGGCCCTTGGTGGGAGCCGCACGACAATTTCGCCCCAGGT
>JAODTK010001628.1:0-10224 GCA_026419785.1 Sclerodactyla briareus | reverse complement strand
CATCAAGCTTGAGCCTGGACAGTAGAGTGGTAAGTGTGAGAGCATGTTCAACTGAGGGTGTGATTGCTTTTTTATGGCGGATAGCTAAATAAGAGTTAGCCCCCCATCCCAATATTAAGAATTTTCTAGAACTGCACAAGGGGTGTGTTGCTGTAAAGGAATTATAAATGGATTGGCTGTGTGCCTCAAACCAGGTCCTACTAAGATGGAAGAGATTGATGATAAACTGTGCAAAAATAGAAGCTTATACCAGAAAAATGCTGGGCCCAGGGGATGTGGCACCCACTCTTGTCTCTCTTGAACTTTGTTCAACAAGAAAAACATATTGCACGATGTCACTTGTGTAGGTGTATGTATGGCCTTTTTTCCAATAAATGTTTCCCATGGGGGGGCTAATTGTACATGTATTTTGTTATTTGGAAATGTACAGCTTGTTGCCGCTCAAAGTCATCCATCCTACCCCCTCCTCCTGCTGCTGCTGCCGTGTTGAAGACGACCCGGTGGGATATCAGCTGAGCCTGACAGTGGAGTGGTAAGTGTTGGTGGCTTCCTCGATATAGGAGGGGAGGGAATATAAGAGGGTGGTTAAGGTAGAAGGAGTGGTAAGTGAACTAGCAATAATGTGCGGGGGTACGCACGTTTGTCAATGCCTATGGCTGTTGTTGTCTGTCTGTACAAAGGTGGTGTCAATCAACACATGACCTCTCATTGGCCTCTGCTCCAATCCCTGATCTGAGGGCACAGAGGAAGGAACGGGTTCCATTCTTTAAAAATTCCTATTATGACCAGACCGGGATTCAAACTCTGCTTTATCTGAGTGGAAGATATCGCTCTACCAATCTGTGAATAGTAGTGTGTCGACCACATACATGCTGTGTTATCAATGTTAAGTATTATATAGACCGTAGCAAAGACCTGGCATGTACCTTTTGCCTGGAGGGGGGGGGGGGTGCAATCTTAGAACTGATGATACAATCCCTGGCCAAGTTTTGCTATATTCATTGTCAAACTCGCCAATCATACTCTTCACCTCCCCCCCCCCTCCCCCCCCAACCATTTTTGGCAGGATTTCATTTGTAGTTATATCCCAGCAACACTGTAAGTCGTGTGTTCGGATATAGGGTTTTGAGGCTTTGTCCGTCGTTGCTAGAAATTCTAGGCATACAGTGTAGGTCGTTGGGGCGGGAATAACCCAGTGTTTGAAATAGGTGTCGGCACTCGTGTAGCAATTTGGGAGGAATTGTAGAAAAATGTAAGTGTACGAAACTGGAATGCTTATGCAATCCAAAAGTACTGACAAAACTTCTGAACCATTTCATCGTTGATAAAAAAAAAAAAAATGTACACCAGTTGTTCACCTTAGTGAATCTCAGATGAGATTTGATAGGTGGGCATTGTGCCCAACTAGCTTGCAGTTGCACTAAAGGAAACTTAGTTCAATTCACACAAACAATTGTAGTGGGCCGAAAATTTCTACGGTCACTGGAGATCAAATTGTTCCTAACTTTGAAGATTGAATGAAAGTTAGTGGATTTTGGATCTGTATTGAAGGAAAGAAGGTCATTTCAAGGTCACGGAGGTCAACTTTCCTACTTTCTGCAAGTTCTAACTTGTCGTATTCAAACAAAATGGAAAATGTGGAATGTGGATTTATTGTGCTTTATATAGTATGAGGTTCCACCCCCAAAGGTAATTTATGAAGGGATATACGCGTCCGCGGTTTACCCCCCTTCACATGTCAGTATTGTTCGGTTAGAAATTATACATGATCTGAATTATTTGATACCTGCAACATTATAAACCGTTCTGATGAAAATCCAAGGAATCCATTTTAACCTGGGGTGAAAGAAAAATGTTCTGATTGTAAGTTTGGTGGTGGTCCCCCCCAACCCACCCCCATGTGTGTGTGACATACATTTTGTGAAAGACTGTTCAATGCATTAGATCACAACCCTAGACCTACCCCACCGCAGCTGTTCTATTAGATTATGTACAGCTTGCCACCTGCCAGACAGACCCCACACCCCAGCACCCATCCATCCTTACGGCCTCCCCTAAGTGCTGACTGTTGGAGCGCTGACACCAGGTGGAACATCAAACCATTTGGACAGTAGTGGCCAGTGGTCTATGTAAGTGGGGAAATTACTAATAATAAGCCGTTCAGAGGGTACAGTTATTGGAAGGTTAATGATGAACACCAGCCAGTTCGACGTGGAACGCCTACTCCAGTGTGCCCAGAACCCGACTCCCCACCTGCTTTGAAACTCCCCCCTGCCAAAATTAAGGATCATATCAACCACAAAACTACACAGATGTCCCCCATACTGTCAACAATAAACATCGAAAAAACATGGGATGAATGATTGGTTTTCAAATAGTTGTGACAGTTTTAGAATTAGCCGTAACAAATTGCTATGGGGGGAATACAGCAAATCTTGTCTATTCTCCGAACTGTTCGTAGTGAGCAGCGCACTAGAACTACAAACTAGCTTATTTACCCAGTAGTTGGAAGGGGGGGGGGGGGGGTTTGAGCTTGGTCGCAGATTTAGAGTGAGCCATCAGTGCTATGGTGAGTTGGTATGGCACAAAAGTACAGGATATGAGGTAGATCAAATGATTACAGGTCATCAATGTGTATAATTGCTTGATTCATGCAACTTTGGAATAGTTAGGATTTTATGAGATATATTGAGTGTGGGTCACAATTGAACCCCCTGTAGAAAATGATTGGGGTCACTGGAA
Source organism: Sclerodactyla briareus (assembly GCA_026419785.1). Lineage (NCBI taxonomy): Eukaryota > Metazoa > Echinodermata > Holothuroidea > Dendrochirotida > Sclerodactylidae > Sclerodactyla > Sclerodactyla briareus. Next base: position 7,482 of record JAODTK010001628.1, on the reverse strand, counting down.
AGAAGTACTGTCACTAATCTATCCGGCCTCAATGTCCAGGCAAATTTTAACAATAAAAGCTTTTAACATGGGACTCGTTTTGAGTGACATTGTGAACAATTCCATTTCCTCATGACATTTTGTTTGTTTTAATTTTGTCTTTTTTTTAGTGTTTTAGTGTTTTTAGTTTTTTCTTTTTTGAAAGGGGAAAACATACAAAATGGAAAAACCGTAAGACAAAAAACTTGAATCGTGAAGTGTTAACCATGGAAAACACAATGAACATGAACCTCCACTTGTTTTTGACATATATATTTATTTTCACCCCAGTTGGGGTCATTCATAATTTTTTCCAGCTTGTTGCCCGGGGGCCCCCTGAACAGTCCCGCCCCCTCAAACCCCTCTCCTGCCTCAGCTGAAGTTTTTTGCTTATGAAAACCCTTGGTGGGAACCATCCACCCGATTTTTCGACAGTAGAGTTGGGGTTAAATTTGGGTTTTTTTGGGTGTGGTTGGAGTTTCCCCCCCCCTCTCATGTTCCCCACCCCAGTTGGTTTATTGGGCGAGCGGGAAAAGTGGTTTGGAGGAAAAAGGAGGAAAGGGCTTTGGTAAATTTTGAAGTGTAAAGGGGTCTTAAAAGTTTAATAGGGCCAATTTGCAGTTTTTTGAAATGTGCCCCCCATTAAAATTCCCAAAAAAACAGAAATTGATCCGCCAGGTGTCCGAAAAATCCATTTCAAAAAATTAAGGAGGGGCTGGACCTCAAAAAAGTGGTTGCCAGCCATGCTTTTTTATTTGTCCCCTAACCATCATGGATCCCCTCTATTTTTACAGAACCAAAATGTGGGTAGTTTGTGCCAATCAACCACTTTTGATCCCACCGGGATTTGATAAGGTCCTCCCATACTTGGTATGTTGGGTTGGTTTCCCTATTTGATCAATCACGCGAACCTGTATTGTTTTTTTATGGGTCAGGGTCCAAGGAGGTTTTCCTTCTCAGGTTCACCAGAAGAACAAAGTTCCCTGAAAACACCTTGTAAACTTGTACGGTTCCCAGAATAATTGGTGTAATCCGCTTCTTCTTAGTACAGAAAAACCCTTATTTGTTTTTTTTGGTTCAATGTCCGGAGCGAATTTTGGGTTTGTCCCAAACAAATAGAGGAATTTGAATGAGAAAAGTAATTTTTGTTTTACTTTTGGCCAATCATGGCCCCCACTATAAACGTACTTGACCCCCACCCGGAAATATAGTAAAAATAACGCTCAATTACCTGGGTATGTGTCCTTCAACCTAATGATGTAACTAAAAAGTTTGGTTTATAAGGTCCCATGGGGAGGTTGAGGTTCCCAACGGGGGAGGTTTTTAAAGTTTGTGGTTTGCCCATGGTCCCCTCCGGGGGTCCCTGGCCATAAGATTGTCAATGAAACTTGAGTCCCCCCAAGGATCACTAAAGCCTCTGGTTTTTTCCCTTTCCTGGTTATTTATATAGGGGTCCCCACCTCCACTGAAATTCAATGCCATTCATGTAAAATACATGGAAAAGCAATTTTATAGAGCGCAGTGCTGTTAAAAAAAATGTGGAAAAATTTCCCCACGGAGGGAAAAGAATTTGATTTTTCCCCCCACCCCCTTACACAAAAAACCGTGTGGCAAAACCCTGTGTCCGAAAAACCACCCCGTGTTGTTTTTCCATTGGGGGGGGGGGGGGGGGGGGGGGGACAAAGTGTGGGCAAAATTGCAAAGGACCATTTTGAAGCAAAGCAAATATGTTGGGGTTCCCCCAAAACCCTGTGATTTGGTGAAACACACATTTTTCCCTGTGGATCCCAAACACCTTGTGTTTTTTTTAACCCACAGGGTTTTTTTCCCCCCCACATTATTGGACCAGGTCCCCCTGTGACCACGTGGTATCAAAAAACCCCGAAAGGAAACACGGGGCTAAACCCCTGTGTTTTTGGGAGAATACGTTGGCCAATACATGGGCAAGTTTGTGTAAGTTAATGTTGTGGTTCCAACCAGTTGTCCATAAACCTGTGGGTAAAAACCTGTTGTGGTTTCCATAATTATTGCACAGTTTTGTTTTGTTTTTGGGGGAATAATTAGTGAATAAGAGGATCATTCCCCAGTGGGATTTGAGCCCCTGCCCACAGATTTTTCCACAGGTTTTTTTTGCCCCATGCCGGTGGTGGTTGTGGGGGCCAAATGAACATAAGTTTTTTTTGCCCTTGCCCAATTTAGAACCCACAGGTCCCTGTCCCCACAAAAACCTGTGTCCATTCCTGGCAGTATCAGTTTTTTTTCCCCGTTTTTCCCCCCCTCCCCCGATTGGGGAAGGGGCAAAAAACCTGGGGGTGGTGGGCCCCAGAAATTGTGGGGCAATAAACCCAAACCCTTTTTGGCAAGTGGTTCCCCCCCCCCAGGTTTTTAAAACCTTGGAAAATGGGTTTTGTTTTTTGTGGAAAACTTTGCCACACGTTTTTTTTTTGTAAGGGCAGTAATATGACGATATACCCCAAAATTGAAAAAATTCCTCCCCTCCATATGCAAGGAATGTTCCCCTCCAGATGGCAAGATTTTTCGTGGAAGGAGCCTTTCCCCCAATTTCAATTTTTTTTTTTTTTCCAACCATGTTAATTATGGCGTTAAATGGTAAATGGTCCATACCCTAGTTGGGACTGACCCCCTAGTTATGAAAAAGAAACAGCCTGCCAGACAACAACCCCACCCAACCTCAGGTTCCTATGAAGAAAATTTGTTCCTATGTAGTTGTTTGAACCTGGCCCGCCTTTAGAGTGTTTTTTTTTTCCAAGCTTTATATTCACCGCCCCCTATAATTAATTCCCTTGGCCAGTTATAACTTTTGAAGTTGGTACAAGTTAAACCCGCCCTTTTCCTATCAGGAGAATATGGGGGTATGGAAGCGAAAGGGGGGTGGCGGAAGACATTGCGGGCTTTTCAATGAAACGGCAAAAAAATTAGGGAAATTCAGTCCCACATTACAAGTGTACTAGGACTCCTTGTTTTGGTTTTTTCCCAATTTGCAAGTCCCTTCCCATCCTTTAAAAACAATGTTAGGAAAATAACCCCCCATCCCACGATATTGAAAAATAATGCCCCCATCGTTTTTTTTATCGACTAACCTCATCTAATAATAAAGGAAACTCCAGTCCCACAACATGACAATCGCCTGGCGGGTTAAAACCGCCCAACGTGGGTTTATATCCCCCCGCAGTTTTTGAGCAATCCCAGTGGGAGAGACAAATGTTCCCCAATATCTCATTTGGATAACATCCCTGAAGTTCCTGATGTGGGGTTGTGGGGGGTCCCCCCGAAATGGATGGCCCGAAAATAAAGTTTTTTGGGTCCCCCAAAATTTATCATCCCGCCGTGTTTTTGTGACGAAACATGCGCGAACCAGTGGAGACAAAAAGAATATAGTTCCCCCCAGAATCCAAAAATGGCTTGCCTCCACAGTGGCGGTGCGTCAAACGCCCCACCCCCGTCTTGTAAGTCCATCCCCAGAGTTTTTCTCTTATAAACCCACTGTGGTGCAAAAACTGAGTTTTTTTCCAAGTCACTTCCCAAGAAGTTAATGGACGTTTTACCCAAGTTTTTTTTTCCGGTGGTGGGAGATTGCCCAGCGGCCAAAAACCCATAATATCCCCATGGGATATAATCAATTTCACAAGCTCTCAAAACATTTAAATTTTTTTAAGAAAATTGGTGAATCAGTCCCACAAAAATTGAAAAAAAAAAAGCAGGCCTGGGCCTGCAACATGTTGTGCCACATGGACCCTATTCCCCTGAAATTATCAAATTTCTGACATCATTACACCTTGGTTTTTTCCAAACTGATTTTTTTTTTTAATTGTAAGGTTCCAATAGTTATATCCCAACAGTATTGGTTGGCTTGGAAAACGGAAGGACTGGGAAAATAAAGGGCTGAAACTGGGAAACCTTCCAAGTTCCAAACTATTTTGGGTGTTCCCACCCCTTTTAACTGGGTGTACATTGTTGTTAATTTTAATAAACCGCCCCCCCCCAAAATTTTGGGGGGGGGTTTTGCTTCCAAAGTGTCTTCATCAGAACCAGCTTCCCGGGGGGCCTCCGAAAAAAGAAACTACCCCAGAAGATGTTCCCTTTGGAAGAGAATTTCCATCAAAAAAAAAAAACACAAAAAAGGACGTCCCGTACTCAAAGTTTTTGAGTTCATTTGATGAAAATTCCAACCTTTCGGTAGGTCAAAACCAAACATAGGTGCACCAGTGACAAAGTACCCATTTTTGACAAATCCCAACAAACCTGTTGAAAATTTGGGCATACACTTTTGCAAGTTTGAACAATTCTTGGGACAAACCCAAAACTTCCCCTCAAACCTGGATGACCTCAACTGAATGAGCTTGCCCTACATAAAGGTCATAACTAACATAAAGGAAATCCACCAAACGTCTCTTCGAAAAAAATCCAACAAGAAATAACTTACATGTGTGTTAGGGCCGGGTCAAAAAACGGCCCCACGTGTATAATTCCCCCCGCTTTGCGAGCCAATCCATTGGGGAAGAAGTATCAACCCCCACCAAAGACCTCCCATTTTGGGTCAGAAACCTAAGATCAATGTTGGTTTTTGGGACCTAACAAACAGTCTCCATCTCCAACCAAGTTTTTGTTTCAAATGGCCCAAGTTTAAAAAAAATTGAGTGGAAAAAACAGAAATTTGACCACCCCTGCTCTGGTTGGAATCCCAGTGGAAAATCCAAACGTCATTGTTATTTTCCCGGCACACCTTCTGTCCCCCCCCCCCTCCCCCCACACCCCCACGCCCCAACCAAGTTTTTGTGGTGAAAATCTTGACTAACCATGGTAATTTTGCCAAAAAAACCCACAAATTTTTAAAACCTCCTGGTGACCTTGAAATCCAGTGGCGTCACCCCCATTACATTGTTTTTCATTATTTTTCGGGAAAAACCGCCTTTGTCCCCCCCACCCCCACCTTTTTTGTGTAAAGTCGATAAACTTTCGCCACCCATGTAGAAACCTGCGAGAAATAGAGGGGGCAGCCAGAACAAGCAGGTCCATTCCAGAAGTCCTTCCACAGGGTGCAAGACCTGTGTCCAAAGTTGGTCAGAAAATTCAGTCCGGATAAAAGCGTGTGGAAAAGAGTTATTGGTGCTACGGCTTAGGGTTTGTCCCACAGCCCGGCCGGAGACGGCTTAGATCCCCAGAAAAACCATAACATCCCCCGGACCACTTTTCCAAGCGTCCGTGGGGAATATAACTTAATAATGGGTTTTTTGGTCCCATTTCTAATGGGAGTTCCCCATTTATTTTTTTCCGAACACATCTGAGATTTCCTCCCATGAGGGGGACATGGTTGTGTCCAGTTTGGATGATCCTATTTGTACATTGGCCTGCCGTTTTCAGTCGACTGCCTAGTGTAGACAATTAATGTAATCATCCCCTTTCATTTAAAAGGACCTGAAATTTGGGCGGATGAGGCCATGTTGAATAACCAAATGTAATCATCTAACAGAACTGACAAGTTTCCAAGAAGCCTGCATAGGTAAGGCCCCACGCCCACATGGGCCGTTAGCAAAATGATTTCCCCCCCTGTATAACAAAAAACTAGAACAAATCGCCCCCGCGGGTAAAACCGCCAAAGTGGGTACATATTCCCCCACTTTTTTCCGCATTCAAATCAGAGGGTTGGGGGGGACCATGTGTGTTGTTGGCCATCCATCATCCAAAATGGGATTATGGGCCCCCAGGAAACCGGTGGGAGGGTTTTTGGGGTTTTTTCCAAATGGCAACACACCAATGGCTTCGAAATAGTGGCACAAGATCTGTAAAAGTAAAAATCAGTTTCTGTCCCAGAAATTCGAAATGGGCCCATGGGTCCCTTAAATGTCCGAAAATTTTGGTCCCCACCCCCCTGAAGATGATGATTTTGTTTTCTGGTAATCTAGCCCAAACATAGGTTTTCCAGGTCCCTATGGTCTGAAGGATGAGGGATGTTGTTCTGGTATAGAGCATAGGTCAGATGGGTATTTTTGGGGCATAGGCTTAGGTTGAACCTAACTATATACCCAGACTTGAACTGCTGATAGTTTAGAGTTGTTTTTTTAAGAGTACAATGGTCATGTAAAACTTGACTTCTGCGACCTTGGGTTTTAGATCTATATAATTATAAAACCTAAACCACTCTACCGAAAGAAATTCAGCCCGATACATGATGTGGAGAGGAGGCAATTCTGTCATTGCGCAATTTGCCCATTAAATCACAAGAGTAACCGGGAACCATGTGTAATACATAGTCAATCCACAAAACATTATTTTACCAACTATGGACAAAAGGACTAACAATGGGAGCGGATTGAAAACTTACAAAATTTGTCACAAGATATGAAAAGATATCTTCAATGATTTAATTTTATGAATATTAACTGATATTTTCTCTGCTATAATGGTGCAAAATACCAGCATTTACTGTGTGAAGTAAATAGGCAACCTTTGCACCGTTACTCTGGCGGACGTCGTCATTTAGGGTGAAATTGAATTAGATGAAATGAATAACTCGAAGAGGGAACCTGCCAGAGAATCAGTTTAAGTATTGTTAATATGTTTGGTTTTTTTTTGAAGCCACCATGCCAGCTTACTGGCTAACTTAGGAAATTGACCATTCTTTATTCACGTCAAGAGGTTGAGACCTACTAGTTAGACATGCAACCAAACAGCAGTGGAAACTGTGGTAAACAGAACAGCATAAGGAACTCTGAATGCTGTCTTCTCCTGTCAGTTCCTCCGGAAACCAATTCATTATGGGATCACTTCTTATGCTAGGAAGGGGGCCAGTGCAGAGAGCTCTAATCTGTGAACCCAATCGAGGCCACAACCTGAATGCGGGCCAGTCACTGAGTCCTCTCTTTCTTGAGAACCCAGCAGAAGTCACGACTGAGAGCCAAAAAAAAAACACGGCCACAGAACACCCTGGAGGTCTTCGGAGAAGATGATCAAGGAGGAGAGAAGTGCATCAGGCAAGAAGCCCAGCCGGAGATGTTGAGGGTGAAGTGCAAGAGTATGTGAGGTTCTGACCGAGGGAAAGGAGCAAGGATGAGCCAAGCGGGAGCAATGCAGAGGACGATGATAGTCATGGGAACGGTGACAAAATAGAGCTCCAGCCGGTCGCGCCAGCTCCTCCAGCAGTAGTAATGACTACTCCAGCGGTAGTGCCACCCCCCTCCAGCAGTAGTTCCTCCTCTCCAGCAGTAGTACCCCGACCCGGCCAAATCCACTTCACCCCACTATAGCCCAGCTACAGCTCCAGTGTCAAGCAACGTTCCAGTGATTTCGTACAAACCAAGCGACGCTGGCAGCAGTGATCACCCAAGAAGAATCAGAAGATCCAGAAGCCATTAAACATTGTAAAGAGTCAAAGCTTCTTGTGTTTGATTCATGCCTTGATAAATATTGTATTCGATCCCTGTCCCACAGTGTTCAAGTGCTAAT
>JAODTK010001627.1:0-10916 GCA_026419785.1 Sclerodactyla briareus | reverse complement strand
GGTGAGGCCAGTTGAAGTTCTGATGTTATCATACCAGGTCAGCCGAGGGCGCCCCGTCTTCTCATTGTGCCTGGAACGGCACCTGACAGAAGGTCCCACAAGAGGCCCTGTTGAAGGGCAATATGCTGAACAGTCCCTCTTTCTTGTACAAAGTTTCATGAGTGAAGAGCAATCTTCCGTCAGCATTCGCATAAGTGACTCGTTGGTAACATGGTCACTCCGAATGACACCAAGCAAGCATCTCCAGATCGGTACGACCAAAAGCATCTATATAGTTTAGCTGCATCCAATTTAAGGACCATGTGGTGGAAGCCAAGGTCAACCTGAACATTACAAGGTCTGATGACAGAAGATTAGCAGCATCTGCTTCGGGGTGGGCTACAGAAGTACTTGCACTCACGAGTTAGTCTATTGGGCTATGCCAATCCGCTTGCTGGATTTCTGAGTGTCATCGGCGTTGTGGGTGATGATGGATCCGAGGTACATGAAGGAGTTAACGTAGGGGGTTGGTAGGTAATGGAGGTCCCCGTGTGGACAGTGTCGGCAGGTTTGGTCTGTCTGGATGACGAGGTGAGCTGTTTCACAGGGTTAAGAGCGCTATATATAATATTATATATATATATATATATATAATATATAATATCTTATTATATATATATATATATATATATAAAATTTTAATAATTAACATTAATATATGATATATATATATATATATTATTATATATAATATATATATATATATATAGCGGCCTTCATATCTCAACTATATATGGTCAACTACACAATACAAATATACTCTCCATAGTAGCCAGTATGGGAGGAGTAGAGTTTAACCAATAGGCAAACCTGGTGGAGTTCGTATTTTGTCTAGATTATTTAAATACAGACACGACTAAATTAAGGTGAAGAGGTTTTTCACATGTTGTACTTCATTCACTTTTTACTAAGTGACCTGAGGTGACCTCCGTGTCTGTGACCTCAACATTGTTTAATATGATGAAATTTCTACTAATAACTCCCCTCCCGCGCATTATGGACTGAAGACACATATTCGAACTACCATGAGTTTAAATGGAGCTTCCATATAGGCTGTGAGGATGAGAGGTGCTGTTCACGTTTGATTTCAAAAGGGGAACAAGCATCTCTTCGCCAAAATACCGTTTCGCCACTCGGTGTTATTCAAATAAATCGTTATCCGCCAAAAAAAAATCATGTGAAGCGTTCACATACTTTGGCACACGCACGCAACACACAACAGCACACACAACCACACACACCACACACACAACACACAACAAACCCACACACGCGCTGCGAACATGACCACATAGAAACCTTTTTGAGGACAAAATTTTTGAATTGTTCACATATAATGCTTCAGCCTCACCATTGAAACTCCACGGTATATTTGTTAAGATCGAGAATACCTTGCAAACATAAAACGCGACCAAGCTTGGATGAAGTCAGGGGCGACTGAATGATGAATTCGAACTTCGACGACTATGTAGGCCCACGCCATATTTAGGCTGATTTCTTCCACGGGCAACAAATCAATCCTCGACCCGGTAGTCAATGATGACTCGTTACGAATTCTGCAATTCTGGAAATAATGTTGCCATTAGGGGGCGACTCTCATGAAGACATGTGGAACAATCCCGTGATCCACATGCGGACGGCAGCAGCCACTGAACACTAACTCTGACGTCCACAATGATTAAAAAAGGTACATTCCAAGTACAAGCGATTACGACTGAGCCTTGAAACCAGGCTTTAATCGTGAATGCAGATGAGAGACAATCCATGAAAAAAAAATTGACCTTCACTAACAGACGACATCGAGACCGTGATCTCTACAATACTCATTTCCGATCAGGACTACGCATCCCACTCTGGCGGCCATCGTGGTATGACCTACGGAGACGGCCTGCAACTCCGATCTTCGAAGCTGCAGTCCAGGTGGGTGCGAGGGTTTTCAGTGGAAAAAGCAGCTTCCCTCGACGACGAAGAGGATATGAAAGATGATATCACAGCAAAAGCTGAGGCGATTCGTGTTGCGTTATGGAAAGTACAAGCTCTTTTGTAAGTACACTATGGCTAAAAATCAAATGTCAATGGGGTTATTTAACAATTACAACTATGAGATAATGTGGCAGGTCAGGTACTGTAATTTGTTATGGGGGACGCATCCCCCCCCCCGCCCCTCCCCCCCCTCCCCCCTCTTATGTGCCTTTCCCGCGTCGGGAGCGTTATGAAAATGGAATGTTGCAGAGGGCTGGAAGAGTGATCCAGCTTATTGAAAGGTTAATATCCAGATATCAAATGGTTATAATTTGGGTATATTATGATATATATATTATTTATATATTTATTAGGTCCGTGAATGAAAATTACAAGACACCAGGGACAAATACTTGATACAAAGTATGGCGGAACGCTGGAGACTGCTTGCTTCCTCAGCGTCAGGTTTATTTTTCGTTCCTGTCCTTGGTTTTGCCTCAACAAGTCCTCCAATCGGGACATTATGTTCTTTCCAGGCCAAGGGTTGGCCTAGGTATTCGTAGTCCGGTGACAATGTATGGTGCCAAACGGTAGCCTTTTTGTTAGAAATGCTTTTTAATTCAGATAACAACAAGACACGATTAAGTGCTAGATCCTCTTTCCAGTTGCTCATGGGAAAAAGAGGAGGCTATCACGTTGACGGGGAACATAATTACCCTATGTTCGGCACATTATAGACTGATGAGTTTGGGAAGGGTAATCAAGAGGGGTCGGGTGAATTGGGCGAGGTCAATCTGGATCAAGTTAAATGGTTATGTATACTGAACAACCTCCAGGTGCGCTTCATTAACGACACTAAAAGCTATGGTGGCTGACCGAGAGGGTGTCCAGCTAGTTTCCGCTTCCATAAGGCAATTCAATATAATATATACAAAAACAGAACCATGTTGATGTTTTGGGTTCAAAAGATCCGTTAGTCTGCAATCAACAAGTAGAATTAGGAATAAGCAGAAAACGGTCGAACAAGGCCTGTCATTGCCTTCCTGAGAACTTAAACTGACACAGACCAGCTCACTCGTTTCAAATTGAAGTTCTCGATTATTGGAGTGCAATTCACTCATGAACTTGTATTATTTTCGGTTCCTTGTCTCGAAGGCCACAGAACCTATGTTATGTATGAGTATGTATGTTGATGTATGTATGTACCTGATCTTGTAGTATGTAGGTATGTAGTTGATGCATGTATGTATGTATGTATGTATGTATGTTGTATGTTGTATGTATGTCTGTATGTATGTATGGCGCGCCCTTGTCTGAGGAAACGAATAAACTCGATGCCAACTGGATGGAGCGTGCTCTTTGTGTGGGGGGTTCCCCCCCCCTCCCCTAATGAGTACCTTTCCTTTTCGTTTTGGGGTCGGACTTAACGTATCTGGGGTCAACAAGTGTAGGCCGCTGGCAAAATTGGGGGATATAGGAAAATGTGATATAGTATTAATATTGGCAATTTTGGTTGGGGTGAACACGCTACCTTGACCCCACCAGGATTGATCAGGCTCGTATTAGGTCCGTACCGCCCTCCCCCCCCACATGTTGAGACATGAACCTTCCGTTGTAATCGGACCAAAAAGTATTCTGAAGTCGTAGTAAAAAATGAAAAACATTTTTCAGACATCCATGTTTGGGTAAATTTTGGCTAGTAAAGAAACATTACATCCATGAAGCACTTACTTGCAGTGAGTTTTACTCTAAGGGTATAGGGTTCGTACACACACAGACCCTATTGCTGTCGGTATCAAGTCTCAAGTCAGGAGTCGTAAAGTCCCAGTAAATATGAGGAGGACCCAATGATAGCTTGGAGGCCTGTCTGTTTAACCCGATAACTCAACCCCATCTGGATGATCAAGCTATACCTAATACGGGGGGTTTCCTATGATGAGTAACATGTATCATTTTGTTTTGGGGTCAGGTCAAGGTTTATCTGAGGTTAACGGAGATGGAAGCTGAAATCCTTGTCAAACAAGATAAGCGCGGGAAGTTAGTCAGATTAAGGTAGAAAAAAATGAAAAACGTCTCTTGCTGGTGTGATCACTGGTCATTTTGGGAAAATGGGAAGATGCTTAAAAGAAAATGATATATTTTGGTCAATTTAAAAAAAAAGACCACATCGGAGTGGATGGATATTGCTTCACCTGGTATGTGGGTTTCCTATATGGAGTGCATAAGTCGACGCGATCAGAATTGAACAGATCAGAATCGACAAAGTTTTAGCTTGTTGGTGTTAATCGTTAACCTTATGAGGTGTAGTAGGTGGTCCTCTTCCATTTTTGCTACGATTCAGTCGATAAACAGATAGCAGCCAGACATACGACAGATAGATAGATGGCTGGATGTTGGATGGGTGGTTGACAGAGGTGGAAGGTAAATAGATAGACGATAGATAGATGGATGGATGAAGGAAGGGTGGATACACGTAGACGGAATTTAGATAATCAGGATGCATGGATAGATTGATGGAGTTGACTCCATAAGATTTGGAATGTATTATTATAAATAGTATTAATATGAGCAGGTAGAAATGAAAGCTGTATGGGTTGTTTTTACCACTTGTATTGCACCGTAGTAAACCTATTTTCACCCTAAATAGTCACAAACAACTTCACGAAGAACCCTAGCCAGACTACTGGATGTTACCGAGCATCAACGGTATTTCTTCGTGACCACGACTGGCAGTCCGTCTCTTAGCTCCAATGCTGCCGCCACGTACCGCCTTGCGTGTGGACCCACTCCTGGTATGGCCGCTAGGAATTGGTGTGATGACCTCCTGCTGGGACGCATTATCTCTGGCTCCGGAAAGAACAGCCAGAACGATCAAACGAGGACGAGTTTTTGTGGGCTTTACCGCCCTCGGTCTCGTCACGCTAATAATAGCAGCACCTGATCTTCGTTCCAGTTAAGACAACCAAACCCCACGACTTCCCGGCACTGATAAAACAATAACGCAAAAACGTATGAGGCATCATTGCTTTTGCTATATATATCCAGCATGCTTTTCATTGGAATTTTGTCTGTGTATTACACTCGCAAAGAAGTCCATAACTAAAAGTTAAGTACAGTAAGTCAGCATTAAATATATGCCACTTTCACTTAGTTTCAGTACAAAGATCTTGAGGTGAAGATTTTAAAATAAAAGAATTTACCCAATTTAGTTTGAGCACATGCAATCACTAATCGCTTTCATATCAATGCCAAATTCGTCTTGATTGGTGGTTGATATCCCCATTATCCCATAACATAAAACGTGTCGGTCCAGAAGCGGTCCAAGAATTACGTCCCTGTGGACACCGCATGGCAATCGTTTCGGACTCGATAGTTATTCCAGCCAAAATAGGCTACACGGATCTTGCAAGAGAAATGTGATGTGAAACCGTAGTCACTCCGCAAACAAGCCTAGATAGGCGGGTGGGTTATTCCATATCTATCGGTTGGCTGAATCCAAATCCTACGGAGTATATAATAGTAGATTACTCAAGCGACCATTACCTAATGTAATAGGCCATCCGCAGTCCACAATCTTATTAACACGTGTAGAAGGATGTTTCTCTCCGAAGCCAGATTGTAAATTCGCGAGAGATCAGAATCATTTAGGCATTGGCTTGATGCACTGAAACATGTTTCTTTTTCTCCAAATCTTCCGAAAAGAATGAGGCTGTCGAAAATCAGAAAAAAAAAACAGATTTGTTCCACACGAGGACCCAGGTGAAGTTCCATCAAGATGAAAAAACCTAAGTTTGGATACTCTTGAGCACTGATGCGATCCATACTGCGTGACTAGAAAATTTTGGGATATCCTAGAACATGCCTCAGCCACTCTCAGAAGGTTCAAGATTACTCATTTGGCATAATCAAACTTATAAATGTTGTGCTCCTGGAAACAGGCACCTCCTAGTGTACATAAGGTGCGGGGTTTTCAACTGTGACAGCAGAAACAAAAAAAAAATGTCTTCGGGGATAGTCGTCTCTCGGTGTTTTTATAGTATAGAAATTCAAAAGTTTGGGAGCAAAAGTCCGTGACTAAAAACGAAAGGAACGCAAGCTATCTCTGGAACTTCGACTCTACTATGCAGAAGTCATATTTACCCTGCCAATTCTCCTCTTCAATATTTATGAATAAATAATAAAATCGTGGAATGAATCAGAATGATAGTTTCCAATAATAACACTAATTGACAGTATGCAGTACCACTATAAATGTTTACCTTTTAGCTGCGAAAGAAAAATATGTATGGTTTCCATGCCGTAATTGCACAGCAAGTTCGTTTTGTTTGTTTGTTTTTTCTTACAAAAAAAATTCTTACTGTCATTATGATGTGATTCGTGATTAAGTCAAATCGAGCGTAGCTACAATAAAATTAAACTAAACAGAGCTGAACATTTTCAATTTATTTTGTTTAAAGCTGAAATGACAACAATCATAATAGTGTTCATAAAACAATTCTTTCTTTTTATCAAGCCACACGTCAAAATGCAACTCATTTGACTGGCTTCACCGTGTTTACTCGTTGGCCTTCATGACCTCAGCCCTCGACCACATAAGATATAGGTGTGATGTATTAGATACCAACTGATCCTGTAGATGTATTGTATTTACATATTGTCGATTCGTTAGGCCTCCGATGAACTTCAGACCTTATCCCACAAACACATATATATGTCAGACCACATGTCGACTCATTCCCGTTTACAAACTAAGAGTAGCCAACAAAGAAAAGATAATGTTCTGTACTCCAATTACCTCCGGTCCCCAGGGGGGCGTATGCAGGTATTTCGTCAACCTGGGGGGCGCGGGGAACTGCCCCCTCCGGGACCGGAGAGAGACCGTTTATACTCACACGATCGGTTAAAACGAAGCGCCGCCTCGTGGTAGAATGTGGTAGAATGACACTAAAAACAAAAATAGTCTATGCACCACTAACGGGGAATTGTTGAATCTGATGTGAGGGTTGGATGTACTTTTAAACAACCTCTCATTCATGCATTGTCACCAATATATTAGCAGTGGCCAAAAGATTCTCTATCCATCATGCGGAGAGGTTTAAGCGTGCATGAATTTTTTTAGTAATGTAGTTAACAACCCCCCCCCCCCCCACCCCTCTCTCCATACAGCTGCCTGAGACCTCTAACGCACACCAATGCCACGACCAGGGCCACCCAGGTGTCGATTCCGTATCGAAAAATGGGCAATTGACTATACGGAGGCCACCGTGGTGTAGTTGTTTGTAGTGTAAGCGAAAACCCCTGTCTTGCCTTTTATACTACTATATCGCGGCAGGGGGCACTTGCCGGGCCTAACTTGCGAAATATGTGTGCAATGTTTTAGTAAAAGAAGAAAGTGGAACGGTTGGCGTGGCTGCAGCGATATACGCGGTAATATCATAGCAAACACAGCAATATACGGCCTTGATTTATAGTGAAGAAATATGCAGCAAGTGATTACAAAATAAATATCAAGAACTCACTGCAGCTTACAAGTTAACATGAACAGGGTGGAGCTAAGAAAATTCCCTTCGATTGAGCCGTTAATATCTGATTGGCAATGGGACGTATGTGAAGTAAGTACACCCCTTGGTGGAAAATGTGGCGAGATTATTTGGCAGGATATTTTTGCGAGTTTCCTTTTTTTGTTACTCGGTACGGAATCTTGGGAAAGTTTCGAGAGAAGAGAAAATAGGTCACTCAGATCACTCCGAAAGTTTTCGGAATCCAATGGGGACGGCCTAGGGGGCGGGGGGGGGGGGGGCCGTGATTTGGATAATGACTTCTATTGGAGCGTGACTGTACCTATCTGAGCGGAGCGCCCAGCATCGGTTGGCGGCTTAGCGCTAACGGCGGGAATTTTGGGAAGATAAGATAACTGGCTCCCAAGATCAAGGATATGGCACTTCTAGTCTTTCATGACATATTTCACGGAACTGATGTAGTGACGTAGCCAGGTTTATGTGGGGGCGTGGCTTGGATATTGAATAATGGTGGCTTATCGTATTATCTATCGATTAAAATTACCCAAATCTCGAAGGAAAAGTGCCTCCCTCAAAATTTTCAGTGAAACCCTCAGTGCCTGGACATATGAAGAGACCCACAATTTTTGTGGCGACTCGGTTAATATTTTGGGCGTTTAACGTTGTTAACAAATTCACTTGTGCTTCATTCCTAGGCCGTTATCATTCCATTCTTCGCCTGAATTGCGCTACTCGATATCACGATCTCAACTTGAATATGCACAGTCTGCCCCTCGGATTTTGTCTTCGTAAAAGGCTTGCCCTTCACTTGGTTTGTTATTTTTGGGTCACCTGACTGTACTGAAAATAAAAGTTTCTCCAAGGTTTACCGAATAGCGAGTATGCGGTTCTTGTGTTACGCCCATTATGTAACAATTGACAAAAATGTAACAAACTTGCGTCCAAAATGTAACAAATTTTTGCCCAAAATGTACATTTGGAAGGGGGTCCAAATGTAACAGCTTTCTGCCCAAAATGTAACAACGCTCAAAGTGGTCAAAATGTAACAACTTTTGACAATGATTTTCACAATGAGGAAGGGTTTTTTCAAAACACAAAACACGGCTATGGGGGCGTTACGGCAATCGCCCTAGAGGAGGATGTGGAAAATGGCGGGCGAATGGTGGGGAGGGATTGTACTCGGAGTCGGGGCTACCCTTCGCCCCGCAGTCTCAGACCCAAATACTCATGCATGACGAAATGGCCGCGCAATCATGGGTTTTTTGTTCAGGGTGGCGGAAAAGTTGGCGCGCACCTCAGAAATGACATAGTCCCGACTTAAACGTTTTATGCCGAGTATGATGCTGTAAACCCCCGAACTCAATAGCATTGTTGCGTCTGAGGTATGGGCGAGGGGGTCTATTGGGCGTCGTGTGGGCCGCATAAAAATCAAAGCAGCCCTTGCTCCAACAAGTGTCGGCAAAAAACGCCAACGTCATTACGTGGGGCACAGCATCCCCGACGCAAGGCCATTTTCTATTAACGGTTCGGGTTTGGGAACGTTTTTACAGCTCTGAGAGGGACACGCACTGAACTGAAAGTTAGATTGTTAATTTTGGTCACAAGTTTTACATTTTGGACCAACTTGAGAGTTGTTACATTGTGGGACAGAACGTTGTTACATGGGACAGACCTTCATAGATGTTACTTTTGGTCAAAAAAGTTGTTACATTTGGGCACCAGTTGTTACGTTTTGGTCAATGTTACATAATGGGTTCGTAACCCGGTGTAGCCCTAGGGCTAAACTGTTAAGCCAGTTCGTGCCACAGCAGACACGAAGGGAAGGTTTTTCTAAAGACGTGGCCATCTAAGCAGGGCAACATCCTTAGCTGATGCGGATCGTATTAATAAAAGGATTTCTTTTCGGGGGGGGGGGGGGGGAGGGAGGGGAGGATTAGTAGACTCGCTAGCCAATAAATGGTTTCAGTTGGATGTAAGGTCGTTGATGGGTTGTTGTAATGTTGTGCTATTTGAGCTCGGCAGCTTCCATAGGGAAGATTATGGTCCATCTTTCTTCATTCATTTATAATTAATTATGTTCGAAGCAGACAGAAAGAATCAGAATTTTCACTCAAGGCCTCAAGTGGGTTGGGGCGCGATCACCGGAATCATTTATTCCGCAGATATGCCTGTAGTGGTTGGAGGGGGGGGTGGGGGAGAGACGGCACGATTTCAAAAATGTTTTAATTCCGAGAGATACCGGAAGCCTGGACTGAGGATTCTCTTGTTTTTTTTTGAAAACAATGATTGGAACTTGGCGGGGGGGGCGGGGGTGGGGGGTTAGCAGGCAGTATGGCTAGGCCTCATATGAATAAATATCAGTTGATTAGCATGGCGGCGGAATGGGAGGGGAGGGGTAGTGCTAAAATCGAGAGATCAGTTGCTTATATGATTCTCAATAGACGACGTCTCTTTCCAGTTTTCTCTCTAATACTAGCTATTTCGTCCCATAATCAAGTTTTGCGTCTCCTCCCACACACACCCCTTTCTTCCTTCCGCTTACACGCGGGGGTTTTTTGGCGCCCCCAAGCCCAACGGACTTTACTGCGCATTGAAAAGGAAGCGAGTCTTACGTTGCAAACTCAACCTGGCATAATGTGGCACTTTGCAAACCAGCAGACACAACATGTTCTCAATTAGGAGGAGGGGATCACACCCAACAGGAGAGCACCCGGCGAAGTCATGTTGAACATCTGAAATTGACTCATGCGTCAAGCTTGTTTTAATCCCTTTGACAGAGGACATAACTGGATGATAACGGACGATAAGAAGTGTTTTATTCGTCAGTACAATGAATTATTGTTGCTGCGCCGAGACGAGTTGGTCGTCACGAAAGAACGACCCAAGAAGTCACGAGGCCATTAGGTCAAATGAAGTCAAAGACCAAAGGAAGTCAAAGTAGGTCCTGCCAGATGTTTAGTTTCAGGGGAGATGAACAAACTTTTCCATTACGCCAAACCCTCCTCCCCCCCCCCCCAAAAAAAAAAAATAAATGTTTCGTTGCGAAAGATTATGAAGATTTCTGAAATTTGTCCGTGTTTAGAGGCTTTTTGGACATCTTTCACAGAAGACAAAAGTTGGAGATCGCATGTGATAGCAGGGTTTTGGTACGCTTAGTGAATTGACCCGTTGGATGATAGGTGTCTGGGTCGTCACAAAAAAACATGACTCAAAAAAGGTTACAAAGTAGGTCACCCGATGTATAGTTCACATAGACGAAATAATCCTCATTGAAACATTACTATAAATGTTTCGGTGCCCAAGATTTATAAAGGATTGCAATATTGGACCTTGACCTGACACCAAAAAAATATGGTTCATTCTCACCATATGTTGAACCCCCACATACCTAACATA
>JAODTK010001626.1:0-11022 GCA_026419785.1 Sclerodactyla briareus | reverse complement strand
CGTTGAAGAGGGTGAATAAGGGTTTGTGTGTAGAAGGGGTAGCAGCAGAGCGTCACCACCCTCTCAAACACTGGGAGGGATATGGCCACATTTCATGGTTTACTGTGTGAAAATGTTAACGTCAATGGAGCATTGTTAAAAAGGTGGATGGGCAGGTCCCGGTCCCCCACTGTTGACACCCTAGTGTCCCTTTTCCCAAACATTTGACGTGTATTATTCTCACTTAAATTTGTGGCCGCGTGTATGGGGGTTCAAATATTAAGTGGGAGAGTGATTAAACCGCCAAGATTTTAGGCATGGAACCTCCTGGCCCTAACTAGCATTTTGTCCTTGGAATCGATGCCGATTTTCGCATCCCGGCCGGCTAGCAGCGTCGTAGAAGCAGGGGGGGGGGGACATCCCGATAGTTTCAGGTGTCCTCACCGGGAACGTGTCGCGGATATGCCTGCCTGCAATGCCCCCCCTGCATATAAGTTATAACTCTGCCCTCTCCTCCATGTATTCCCCTAGTACATAGTAAAACAGTCAGGGATATGATTTCCTGCCGCCGATCAATAGTTACAATACCCCTACACGACCCCCAACATTCTGCCAAAAACTTCACTCGTCTCCTTACGGATAGGCAACGAACTGTTTGCTGACGCAGCAGTGTCAGCCCAAAGCTGACATGACTTTGATTCGCTGTGGACAGGGGGTTGGGCGTGATATGGCATGCGTAATAATATACAACTGCGAGTGTTCAGGCAGAATAATTCAGCTATATTCGAAATACCGTCACCCAGTACCGGTCAGCCTTTTCGGGATCGCTAGCGTGTGTTATGAGCGCGGCGCGTAGTAGTACTATCGTTGATTTGTGGAGTTGGAGCAAAAAAGGGTCGCGCGGCAGTGATTGAAACTTCCCTTCTAACTTTTTCATAACGACGAATTAACAATGGCAGTGATACACACTTGGAATAATATGATAGAAGCTACATGTGTGCTTATGAAAATATCATTTGCATTCACGGCGAGTCTCTGTAGTACTCATTAGGTAAACACATCGGAAAAATATAACTGCCATTGAGGCTATAGGACCCCTACACATTTTTTCGCCTATACAAGCGGCAGTAACATTCTCACGGCTATGAAACGACTCAACATGTACTGCAATGTGAAATCATCCCAGAGAGGGAGTGGGGGATCGTTCCATCTGTAAAAATAATGATCTCTTCCAACCCTGATATTTGGCTATAGTAGGGTTGTAAGTGCCAAACACGAAATGTTCAGTGAATATATATTAGCCCTCGCAACGCAAAGGGGGCTTCATGGCATGGGCTGTATTGCCCTTGAATATCATGTGTTTCTTCCCTCCAGAAAAAGGAAGATACCCCCCTTCACATGCACTAGTGGTCTGAGTAAAACACTCGCTTGAAGGCCATACATGTGTACCTAGTAGACACTTAACATTGGAAAGAACAATATCAGACTGCTCAGCTTGGGGAAGTTATATAAGTACAGTGTAAATCTTGGAATTACTATATGAACAATACATACAACTGTATTCCAAAGCAAGTAGGGTGAACATCAGTATCGACGGCTTGCTTACTGATTGAGTAAGGATGGGATTGATCTTCCTTGATGTTAGTTATAGTAAAGAGAACATATACCAACCTTTTTATTAATACAAACAACACAAAAAATATGACAGCTACAAGTAGTGGACGCCAGTGTTTTTTGGAAATTGCCGGACCCAACAACAACAAACATTATTTAGGACATTCATACCCCCCCCCCCCAAAAAAAAAAAAAAAAAAAACCTTTCACTCAACCTTGGCATCAAGGCTCCCCTCATCTATTGGCGCACTAATGTAGAATCATGATGCCTACATATTTTTGTAACGCAAAAGAAATTGGGGGAAGGGAAGGGGTGGTAGAAATGACACGAAGCGTTATCCATATTTATTTTCTTTTCTGTTAACAAACGCATGGACTACTGTTAAGTTATAATGAATAACAAACTATATCCTGTACTTTTTTTTTTTTTGGAACAGAGACCGCAGCCGTCACAATAATGGCCTACCAATGGAACGTTATTCAACCCAACACTCAAATTCCTTTGAATAACTGAATACTTTCCCTCAATTACCCTTTTTTTGTTCTGGTCTGTGGACACCATTGCACTTTCCCATTCCCAGGTTTAATAACAGCTGCGTACCAATGAGTCCCTGGGATACCCAGCCAGTAAACTGGTGAGAGTCCCATATCAATGGCAACAGGCAGTGTTAAGTTGCACAGCCGGCAGTAAAACATTGGCGAAATGAAATAGTCCCTGATAACCACTACGCTGTGTACTGGCCTAGGGGTGGAATTCTCAAACCAGGCATGTGTGAGCTTACTCGCGGCTACTTTATCTGCTGGACAAGAAATAATTACCGGCCCGTTAGCATACAATTTCGGCGATTCTGTCTGCTTGCCCATTGATATGAAAGCGTGCATGTCCTTCCTATTGTTCCGCTCCCCTCTATGCTCAGCTATAATCGGTGCGCCTGCTCGAACGTTAAGATTAACTGAAAAAAAGAGCGGACGTGCAAACTCATTATTAAGAGTGGTTGGCACGTCAATCTTGTAGCGTGCCAAGGTGTTTCAAGGACAGATTCATTTTTTAATGCGCCCGCGAAAGTATGAAGGTTGTGTTAAATATCTAGATTGAACTGTCCGAATCAATTCGCCTCGCTAGGTATCCTTCGCAGTCATGCCGTACTGATTATTGAATCTTGGAAGCTGCATGTTTACTTACTTTTCGAAGATCAGCCTCTGGCCGGCAGATGAATTCAGCTGGTCCGATCGATAATGGCACATCGCGCGACTATTGTTATCTAAGCTCCTTGCCATTAACGTTTATTGTTCTGCCTGCTGATCGTGGGGCCGTGGGCGGTAGTTGTCTGAGTGACCGGTGAGAGCACCCTGAATAGAAGAGTGCATTCTGTAGCTAGGGATTATGAGCGCGGGGAAATCGCAATTATAATCATTCTTTACGCTCCACGCGCGCTAATTTATATAACTTTGGCGGTACTGTATGTTTGCCTGTAAGTGTTTTGTTTCGTGTGTCACCGCGCTTGTTTTAGTCATAATTTTCTTAAGAACCCATAGAATTTCTTTCTTAAAATGAAAACCACAGAACTGATTTTGAACTTTGTCTGAACTTTGACTGAACTTTGTTGGGCAAGACAATAAAACGTGTGCCTGAACAGCAACACAGAGGTTAACTGCATGTTATTACACTGGTTCCACCATTTTCCAACAGTAGCCATGTGTGGCCAGGCTGGGATGACAGCCATTATGTGAAGCTGATAAAACTTTATTCTGCGAAACAGAATTTGGCAAATGTCACATGCTGTTTTTTGCACACAATGATGTCAAAACATGAAGCATGTTGTTCTGTTGCTGTTACCTCAGGTCCATGTGCTCGGCTCACGTTTAACGTTGTGTCATGCAGGTGGGATGAGAACAATCTTACTTGAGCATTCTCACTTCCCTCTTGCTACTTCGTAACCCTCTGTCATCCTCCTCTCAAGGAACTTTTTGATGGCAACCATCTGATTGGTTTCTTTTGTGCTTGCAAAAAAAACTTGAGCACCATGGCCGTAGCTACCTTGCTCCAACAAGTCCAATGTTTTCCGTATTTCGCCATATCTGCCACAGAATTCTTCATCACAACTCTTCGAGTCATTATCCAGTCCTGGTAAAAACAAAACACAAAAATATGCATGCTATTAAACTACTGTATACATGGTATACCTGTAGTTATATCAAAGTGTAACAATTAAGCAAGATCGGAATTTTCCCCCCCCCAAAAAAAAAAAAAAAAAAAACCCAGCTATATACAAAAATGCTGAGATGAATTCAATGCCGTTTTTTTAGGGCATTTGAAAATAACAGGAGTTCATTCACTGTGGTGAAAAAAAAGTGCATTTCAAAATAGGTGGAAAACTTGGATAATTGGAAAAATAAATACATTGCATTATATATTGTGCGCCAAACTGACCAAATCAACTAGGTATATTACATGCTTTCTAATTTTCACATAAATAATTAATATAAAAAATTGACAATTTCTCTGATATTTTGAGGTAGAAATGTTCCTATACTTGAAAGCAGACACCTATATTCAGTTGAACAAATTTTGGTTTTTCATGTGATTAAAATGCACAGTTGGGTGATCAGATATCTTACTGGTACAGGGTTAATATCTGGGCCAACTAGATTGAATACTGGCCACACTAACTCGGTTGAATATGACTATAAACTAGATCTTTGACTTTCGAGTATTTTCAAACAACAACTTCCCACGACATTTCATTTTTCAGACCCGGTAACCGCCCCGACCCAAATTCGGGGCGGACTCGGTACCCAAAATTACCGGCCGAAAATTGCACAATCAGTCACCAGTAAAAATGCATGGCGTCCGCTGCTCCGCTCCCAGCTGCTGCAATATTTGAAAAATGCCTTCAGGCCATACCCTAGCTATAATGACAGTGCATGCAAATCTGGACGATGCTAGTCACTCATCCAATGCTGTACACTACTTTTAGATTAGCCCTGTTGCCTTGTTTGGAACTTGGAAGTAACACGTGTTATGCAACCTGCCTTCTCTATATGAGTTACAATGGGTTTTGGTGGCATTTTAACGGCAATTTTCGCCCTGTGACTTGCTTCGTTTTCTTGCTGCAATAATCACAGTTACTTTAGCGCTTATTGGTGATTGCACTGTCAAGGAGTTCGTGGGGCCAGCCATCCCGTACTTACGTATGGGAAGAATATAATTTTCGTTGTATTTGTATTGTTTGGTGTTATTTATTGAGTCTGATTGCACTGACCAGTCTGTCGATTCCCTGACAGTTCAACTTTTAAGATGTAGATCAATCATGTCACGCTCAAGCATTGGCCGGTAAGAAAATTATTGAAGCAAAGAAAATGCATAATTTTTTTTAAAATTCAAATCTTCTCATGTGATGTCATTTCGGTAGGCTAGGTGATTTTTTCCACCCGGGTCCCACATTTTCGGTCCGGGACTCGATTACCTGGTACTCCGTCACAGCCCTACGACGACACACCTTAACTTCAAAGTTGATAATCAACAGACAGAAGCTGGCAAATATATGGGCCTCGCCTATGCCTCGTTTTTATAGTAATCAGGTTGCCGCTACAAATTAATCCAACGAATTTTCGAAAATTGCATATCCTATGCGAATCGACCTAGGAAAGGTCCCGATCAGGACATCAAAATGACCTCCGTTTCAGTTGAGACCAAATTGTAAACTTTAGCCTTGGCGATACTTCACGTCTTACTTCAGCTAGTCCACCAAGTTCGGTTGAAATCAACAACTTTGAAAATTGTGTGCGAAAATTGTCATACAGGGGCACTAAATTTTGTGGAAGGGGAGGGGGTAAATGACCCATCAGTAGCTGACTGCATGTATTCCTTGGGCCTCCCATTCAAGGAATTCAATATAAGTAAACAGTAGGCCTAAGGTAAGTTATACCTAGCCTAACTCAACATGTTGTTATTAAAGTCGTAGTGACCGATGTTATTATATACGTGAGGTACCCAGTCAGTACCGAGCAGACGATGTTCTCTCAGTTTCATCCTGACAGAATTGCAAACTAGTGGAGATTACGAAATCCATGCAAATCTTCAACGGGGTGTATTTGCATCTCACTGAATTCCGGGGAGAAACGACGGCAGTTTACACGATCAGATTTTTTTTCCGGTCAGGCAAGGCAAATCCAACAGCCAGAGACAGACACCACAACAACAAATTTGTTTGAATTGACATATGCGAATGTGGCTGCCAGTTTCTCCAAAGGCAACAAAAAGTCGAATATCGCAAAAAATGGAGGAAAAAAAACCATCAATTAAAAAAAAATGAAGGGTCTAAATTGCAACCCCAACCCTATTCCCAGTAGACGGTATGATTGCATAATGTGTATTCAGTGTAGTGTACATGGATGTGAGATAGTGTTAGGGAGAGGGGGCGGGTTAGGGTTAGATGGTTCACCTGGGTCGGTTACTGTTGATGGCCTAGGGGTAGCTCAGCTGTAACGATAGATGGGATTACGTTGTAATCGGGATCTGGACCCACCCCCCCCCCTTACGCCTAATTCCTAAATCTGATGATACATCCAGGTACACATGGCTTAGAAATAGTACATTATGCAATACCATGCCGACTTAACAGTTATGGTTATCAATATCCAATAAGTACCCATGCAGTATCCATTAGCATAAGAGATAGTCTTCATAGAAGGGTTACACAAGAAAATGGGTTTCTGTGCTGAACGAATCAGGGAGACATTGCGGCGGCAAAGATTCCGATATTCTCAGATTTCCATTTCGACGAAAAAGTTGACCGTGCACCGGTTCCCCTGGGACCCACGTCACGCGGTGGGTGGGCAGACGTAGTTGTGGTTAGGACGATGATACTTGATATTCCCGATTACCTGCTGCTTCTGGACACCACGGGAAATTTCTGCAGTGCGCCATCACTTGTTTGTGTTTGTACATTATTTCGCCAGGGTGTTGATATTTTATGTTTGGTGTAGACAGATAAGAACAATCCAGCCTCGAGATCGCTTAACAATAATCGTCTTAAAGCAAGACTAGGGCAGACGTGGCACTGTTATTAATCCTAACGTCCTTCGAATCTTTAGGCCAATCTTGCAACCCTGTTGTGTACACATTATCGCGTAACTAAAGACGTGATCAGTAGGCTACCAGTACTGAATAACAATTCGAACTGATCGTGTTCATAGGCATCCCCATATGGCTTCCGTGTGCTCTTGTGCTGAGCCGGGGGACGCAACAATGCGCTTTTGCTCGGCAATGCCACTATGGTGTTCCATGTTGTCATTCCTCTGTGAATCCACAAGTTACGATACTATGAACTACTATAGCCTATATGGACTTTATGTCGAGGCATTTCGTACTTCAACTTTTTTCCTTGGTATATTTGCCTAGCCAGAGGACTGAACCTATTCAAGGCCCAGCAAGGATTGCAAGACCTGAATAATACTGAACCTATTGTCAGCTGCAATCCCTAACCAGGGCAGGGAATATTAGGCCAAGTCTATTCGTGTGGAGTGGGGTAAACAGTGGTATCACAAGCATATAAATTAACCCCATGGCCATGGCTAGAAGTCATGTTTTGCCAGTGGTTGATGCTGATTGTCATTCAGTCCATAACCCCAAGGGCACTTACATGAAACGTACGAGGACCGGGAATATAATCATGATTCGCGGCAAGTGAATGCGGACTGGCATATTATCCCATGAGTTGAGTGGGCCCATTGGAATGTCTCCATTTATTCGTGCACTTTTCATTATCACCTACCGCTCCACAAAACAGTCTCCACCTCAGTATATGTAAGGCTGACGTCCCTAAAAACACTGAAGACATGCCTTATATAGAGGGCCAAGAAACTAGGTCAGCTTGGCTCTACAGGCGCAGCTGCAAAGGACTCTAATAGGCCGGAATGAAAATCCTCGCCCGAAAAATAGGCAGTAGATTAGCCTTATAAGTCACAGAGGCTCGTTCGTGTGAAATACGAGGCCGATCCTGCCCAGCCCTTAATTGCTCATCGCCGCCCCACTAGCCTAGGGGGAGGAATCGTGGGGTCGTTAGACCACTACAGATGGACGTTCTATCATTTCCCTTCACTACTATGTGGTGAAGTTTGGCTGCTCAAGTCGGCATCTGGACCTTATAGTGGAATACCATTACTATACACAGATGTGCAGAGGGATGTCCAGGCAGAAGATTTCGGTATCAGGTGGGCGCTATTGCACTGGTTTGCATTTTGCGCTGCAAAACCAAACTGAAAGAGCGATCCAGGAAATTAACGAATCTTGTTGTGTCAATTCATATGTATGGCCTCTTGCAAAAACGTATATAATTTATATCGTAATAATAAAACCCGATATTCGAAGCGCCGACGCCACCGACGATCACACGGGTTTGCGTGCCTATAGGAGCTACATCTTGGGTTTTTTAGTGACGTCCCCAGGCTCAAGGAAAAAGCTCTTTCATCAAAAAGTCTCCAACTTAGTTGATTCCATTGGGATACCCAGTCTCAGAAACGGTACCAGCTTCAGTTGGAGGCGGGGTTTCGGTTTATAGAGAAAAGGCTGAAATTCGGAAACAAACCAGTACAAACGTGCATGTTTTCGACCTCGAAGATTCGGACCTCGCATTCCAGTTTATATCGCTATAACCACCTAAGCCCAGGGAGGTGGGTACTTGGAACCAGGGGCGGCAATCATGGGGGGGGGGGGGGCGGCATCCCCCAATATTTTGGTGGGGGGGACGCAATGCATGTTGTCCCCCCCCCCCCAATATTTGAGCCCGACTGCATCCCGTGACACCTGTATCGAATATCCAGCAGCAACGTGTTAAACAAATGCACATGGCCCAAATGACTACGTTGAGTGAATTCCTCTGCTCAATATCCGATTTTTTGCACGCTACGCGCGCGGGGATTTGTGTACCGGTGAGTATATCCAGACTTGATGGCTCGTGCAGACATGATTTTCATTAGCAGAAAATGCCCGAAATTTACTCTGCGAGTGTTTGGACAACCATTCAACTGCGATATGAAAGCTAGTATAGAACTTGGACAGATGAGACTTGAATGAAGAGGATAGTAAATAGTGATATGATTTCTTGAATAGTCGACTCATCGGACTTCTGTATTTTCCCTTTCAATAAAATTGCAGACATGAGATACATATTTCCAGGATGGGTAAATGGAGCTCAACAACAACCGGCAAGTGCACTTTTCCGGCCAGGGAAGGGTTTTGACATCCAAATTTTATGTTCTCTCCGCGCCAAACCAGATAGGGGCGCTCCGCTTCGATAATATTTAGTACCGTACCCCCGCCCCCCTCCCCCAAGCAATGGAAACAAATCTACGCCACTGAACGAACAAACTTAAAATACAAATCCTATTCTGAGGTGAAGGGGGTGAAGGGCGCCGGGGGTAGCGTCTACAACCTGGCGAGAGCGTGATTTTTTATATATTTTTTATTCATGGGTGCGACTGCATGTGTGAAAGTTGGGTGCACGGTGCACATTCTATCATTATGAGGGCACACGGTTCGGCATTGAAAATGCGGCTAGGGAACGCTACAAATTGCATTGTCAGAAAGAAATGACTCGAAATTCAAGTGAAGAAAAGTCCAAATAATGCCTGGATTTTCGATGGCATGCCAAAAGTGTAGAATTTTCGCAAGGCTCGCGAGCAGTTGCGGTTGTATTTCTGTGTCATTACTCATTTCGCCACCCAATTAGAAGTGTTCATCCCATGCCGCATGCGGTACGTGAAGAAGATAAAAATGGTGGGCCGTAAACTTCAAGTACTGACAAGAGCACCAGTGACGCCGCCACGGGGGGGGGGGGGGCGTGTGACCCAATAGTTTTTAGCCGGCTTTTTCCGATTGAAAATGCATTGAGCACTGTTTGCGAGGGGTGGGGGATGGTAGTTCCATAACGGTCGTCCGTCGGCAAAAACTATTCTGGGCGTCAGTATTTCGACTCCCAGTTTGAAATAGTTATCATGGCCAACACAACAACAAAAAAATCTCAAGGTACGCACAGTAATTGTGCCAAACTCGCATCGAATGCGATGAAAGGTGAAAACATTTTCGCGCTTCACGCGTGTACTATAGCGGTAGATTTTGTCCCGTTGCTTTCATCCGGCACACTCTATGAACTTGCACCTCCTGGCCCTAAATAATAAATATCGTGAGGTAAAATACTGAAATTATACAACAACATTCTCATGACCTGAAACCTACAATCAACCTCCTTTGAATTCTAAACCCTTTAGCCTCCGGTCCGTTTCCTTCTTACACGCGCGTATTGGAACTGCAGTTGCTTCGGCTGTCAAATTGCTTTGATTTTCAACGCATGTTTTCTCCAGGAACTGCTAGACGTCATATCATGGTTGGACAGTAGAGCTAAAGTATGGCTAAATGTACAAATTTTGTGGTGGAGATCATTTTTCCAGATGTGCCGGGAAAACCAAGAAGAAATCTGCGCGCTTCGCGCGCACGGTGAACATAGTGTGGTAGCAACAAATTATTGAATTTTTGCCAAAAAGTCGCGGCAGCGGTAAGATCGAGGTCTGACAAAATGTTAAAAGTTCCACCGATTACAGAATTGTGATCCCAAAATGCCCCCGATTTAATAGCTTGGTATATGCAGCCTAAAACGATCGGAGATGTTTCCGGCTATTGGGCCTAAGCAACCAAAAATTCCTTGTTACGCTCCACGCCAACCAATGGTGGCGCTCCGCCTCTAGATAGTTTTCTTGTGCACCCCACTAAATGTCTGTGCCCTGGTGCCCCCAGTGAAAAGTCTCGGTGACGCACTTTGAGAAGGAGAGATTTTTTTAACCGTCGTTAGTGGCGCTATATTACTTCAAATCAGGTCATCGAAGTCCTTGGATAGTGAATACGTCATAGTTGAATACTTTCAAGTGTGTGAAGGCATTCCATGTTGACACACAGTCAGTCAGCCTGAGGTCAAATGTAGCCAACTCGGGAAGAGGGCCCGAATTAACGGCTTCAATAGCCTATATGCGCTTGTCTTAATGCCTCAATTCAAAGCTGCAAAAATGAAACAAGAGTACAAGTATATCAAAGTGTAGGCTAATTTGAAACGGGTACTCTTTTTTGGGTACAAACTGGGCATCCATAATTGACTCCACATTTCAGCCACAATTAAAAATACCAAGAGTGAGAAAAATGTGACCATAAATAGACCAGATTGCATTAAGGACGCTTAAACATCAGAAATTTTCCCAAAGGGGAAGAGGGACACCCCCTCCCCTTAGCCCTCCCCCATATTCGTCTCCAGAAGACAGAGGTGGCAAAAAACTAATATGCCCCAATATGGACCTGGCGCCGACCTGAAGAGCACCAATGGTGTAGAATCAAACCGTATAAGTACCACAATTTCATTACAAGGGGGACCAAATGAGGAT
>JAODTK010001625.1:0-14852 GCA_026419785.1 Sclerodactyla briareus | reverse complement strand
CCCCCCCCCCTCCCTCGACCACGCCTATTTGGAACTGCCCGTCTTAGGGCTATCAGACTGCTTGGATTTCATCAATCGCATGTTTGGCTCCAACTACTGCTACTGAGGCTATACATGGTTGGGACATATAGAGCTAACGCTAGTAAATGTCCAAATTTTCTGGTGAGGATCCTGTTTTTTTTTTTTCCAGATGTGCCGGGAACATGCCGAGAACGTTGCGCCTTTCGCGCGCACCTGGCTGTAAACATATGTGGAGCCCACATTATTGACTTCCGGCCAAAGATCGGGGAAGGATAAGACTGAATGTCAAAATCTGTTAATTTTCCCACCGATTACAAAATTTGTGACCACAAATGCCCCAGATTTGGAAGCTTGTTATGCACCTAAACGCCCCGGAGAGGTGTTATTCCGGCCATCTGGGGGGGTGCTTGCACAACCAAGAATTTGTTGTGGTGCGCTCCGCGCCATCCTATTGTGGGCACTCCGCTCGATAGTATTCTTGTGTCCCCCTAGAATGTCTCCCCTGGTCCCCCCCCTTCCCCCAGTTTGAAATCTGATGACGCCACTGTCTCTCAACTTACGCCCTCCAGCCTCCCTTGCCTCTTTTTTCCCGACAGACTCCCAAAATGCCGCCAGTGACCAAATTGTTGTGGAATGTTGAGTGTGAGACCTCTGTCCGCCCACATCTCCCTCTCGCTAGGGCCCCTGCTTTCTGATGAAACATGGGCGACAATGTTCCACCCTCTGATTGATCGACAGTGGGAATATACCGAGAGTAGGAGGCCAACTAATACTACTCCTTCTCTATTGGATATACCGTACACATTGGCGGTTTACCAGGAGTAGGAGTCGTTAGTATACTTGTGTGATTCCCCCTATATACCCATAACAACACTGTCGGTTATTGCCGGGGAGTTTAATTAAATCTTACACTTCAGCACTATAATTTTCAGACTGTTGGCGTGCCTTAACGACTCATTTTTAACCACAAATCGCTATTTTTTAACTATCAACTAATCTGAAAGATAATCCTTTCCCATCTGTTTTATGCATTTTTTCGGTTAAGGATGATAAACTAGTGGGAAATAAATGCAGTTTATCCATTTTGAGTCGGTGAGTGCAGTGACCTCGCTTGAATATATGGGTTTGTAGGGTTGTAGTCCAGTCCGATGATCAGCAAATGATGAAAAGGTCTATTGTGATGGTTGATTGAATACGTGTATATATTCGAATATAGACGTACGATAATTCAATTTTTTTGTTAATACATGCATATATTCCTCTGCTGTGAATTGGTCGATTTACTCAAAGTATATATGCAATTATAGGGGCATAGATTCATTTAATACGTGTATTATGCGAATATATCGGTGCATATATTCTCTTTAATTACATTGATATATTCCAATATATCCACATATATATTCGATTATAAATATGCACCTATAATTCGCATAATAGTTGCATATAATCCAGAATATATCTGTGGATATATTCGGATATATAGGTGCATAATGCGAATATATCCGTGATATATTCGGATCTCTGATGTGTAATATCTTCCTTATCGCTGATTGGTTTGTGATTTAATACGTGCATAATAATCAATTATAGGTGGCATATTTCGAATATATAACGTGTATAAGAATGGAGGAAATTCCAGCACGGCTTTCCCATAAACGTACAGCTCTGCATGTTAGGTTCGGTCTGAAGACTGCGATGTCCCGCAAGCGCTGGGATTTTCGCAAATGATGCAATACACAGCTCGAAACACACGTTGGGCAGTTACGGAGTTGCGAAACGTACAAATCATCAAAATTGGATCAACCCATCGAAGAGGAATCAACCCTCGAAACAGAATCAAGCCTTCAAATCCAGAACAACCCTTGAAAGTGAATCAGCCTATCCAAACAAGAACAGTACTTATATGGATACTCCATGCCTTTCCACCTTATCAGGATTTTCATGGTAATGCTTGCTCTTTTAAGTGTGATACATTCCGCGCAGTCCTGGTGCGCGCAGTGTAACAAAATCATCAAAATGGGAATCATAACATCAGGATTTGGAACTCATGCCGTGTAGTGAATCCTTGACGGGTGATTTCTAATATCTGAATGCAAGCTTACATTGGAAGTTTTTGCCATGTTTCTTTAGTAATGCAATATTTTCTGTAGAATGTCTGGATTGTGCGTCAAGAATAAGGCGAGCCGCTGTTTGTGTTGTCCTTTACCCTCTTGTCATTCTATTTTAAACAATGTTGGATTGGGCAATATAGTGTTGTTGAGTGTTTTAGGCGTTGTAGACGTCTATAAGGGAATTGAAATGTCCCCATGGCAATTGACTCAACTCGCGATTAGTGTTTTGTTCCCTTTTCTTGTCTTGCTTGTGTAATTTGTTCAGAATCAGAGCGGGCATTGAGACATGCTCTTTTACGCCTTTCTAATTTGCCTAATAGCTCTTAAATGAAGGTCCTCCTCTGGGTCCATATCCGTTCTACATATGTCCAGGTGTTGTTGCACAATTTTGTTGTAACCTGTTGGATTCGTTGAGGAATTTTCCGGCTATCAGGGACAGGGTTATATACACATATACAACATAGTTTCTTTCTTAATTCGGTCAGTCGATACAAAAACATGATATCTCGATGAGTTGGTAGCCTAATAATAGTTTGTTGTTTAGGTTGAAAAAGTGTGTGTAGTTAACCAGTTTCTGTGTGTTTGTTTTTGGTGTAGTCCAAGGGTCTTTTTTGAGGAAGAAATGAACTTTCAGGAAAATCATTACTTTTTTAAAAACCATTTTAGCTTGTTCACAGGCCAAATTCCATTCATGTGATCTATTTATCGGGTACTGATTAGTTCATTGACATTACAACCACGAGATTACAGACTCCAGATCGCCTAGTCCCGATACCATACTTATTATTTTCATCACCTGTATGTATGTTCCTTCTCAATCATCCAGAAAGGTAATAATTCAACATTCCAGGGCCAAGTACTTGTTCTATTAATCACACTCTCCCACTTTCACAGCTTGTAGTTGTACAGCTGTATGAAAAGATTACATAATGATACACAATCCTGCACTCGATACTAATTATAAACACACGTGAAGTCCATACAAGTGTCCACATAAGGCCATAATTGTCACTGTCAGTGGTTGCAAGCTGGGGTTGGGTAGGGGCAAGTTCCCGACGGAGTGGTCCAACCGATCAACAAATCGAGTTCACACCCTACCCCCTATGTCACCACCTGGCATTTTCTGTTTTGGTGTGCTGTCTGCAAACATGGTAACACTTCAGGGAGGAGGTTTCCCTCCCCCAACAAAACTTGTAACGTTATCTCTTCAGGACATTCCAAAGATACCATGAGACTTGTACGTCCGAAGCTATTACAGTTGTTAAGTTTTGGTAGGATATCGGGGATTCTAACCTGATTCTGACTGAAGGACCAGTCCAACTAAAATAGTCAAATGTCATTGATTTGTGCATTGAAAATCATGCCAATCAAACTTTGGTTTCACATGTTCATAGTCTGTTCGGTTATAAAGTTTTGAATTTTCAAAGATTATAATTTATCCACTGCCTAGTTAGCATTTTAGCAAATTCGCAACATATGATGACGTCCCCCCCCATATCTACCAATTCTGGAGAAAATGTCAAGAAATAGTCTTTTCCCTTTCCCTCATATTTGGTAGATATGACATCATAAACATGTTGAAATCACGAATTATATGAAATTTCAGGAAGCCATATCTTCCCACCGAACATGCTATAAACCGGAACCGAGTGAATTCTTGAATGTTTTTTTTATTCTCTTTTTAACATTTTAACACCAAGAAGATTATTATTTGGGGCTGAATTTCTTTTAAGCGAAGAATAAGATATTAGATAAGGGGCGCGCGAAATTTCAGCTGTAATATACAAATTTTTCACCAGGCCCTATGGTTTGGAAATAAAATACTGTCGGGGCAATCGGCGGCACTCGGTCTCGGGTGTTACATTTTAGCTACTTCTCTCGGGCTATCCGACAAAATGGGAATAATATTGGGGGGGGGGGGAGGGGGTAGGCCCGCTGCCACCCCGCTGGGCGCCACTCTTGTGTACTGTATAGACTCACTCCATAGCTTCCAGCATGTGCCATATGAACAGGATGAAATGCCCTTGGCCAAGGTGCTGGGGTGTCGTGCATTCTTCCCAAGTGCGGATTAGGCCAACGTGTAGTGTTCTTATTATCGTCACTCCCGAAGTACATATTTTTTCTGTTAATGAGAGTCCAATTGGTAAGTACATGTAGTGTTGTTCACTCTACGAAATTTATTAGTCATTCATGTTAGTACTGTTACTCTTATTCTCTGACTACCCACTCTTCGCATCCACCTAGCCTCCACTAACGTACACTCACTTATTACCTACTTCCCACACACACACCTCTCATCCAACCCGCCACCGTGACCTTCCTTTACCCACTCGCTATAATTTACACAATTCTCACACTCCCCTTTCAACCACCATAACCACCCTCCACTTCTCCTCACATTCTCTCCACCACCTCCTTTACAGTTTTGCTAATTCTCACAAACGCCTCAATCCCCCTCTCTCCACCTCCACCCCTCCTTTACATCCACTGTATTAACAAACACTTTCCCTACCCCCCTCATTCCATCTCCCGTCCACCTCCTTCACACTCATTCTATTTACATATAATGATCCCCCGATCCTATAGAGTTCAAGGGGCTAGAGCTAATGATAGGGGTGTAAGTAATCCTCCTTGCCTCGACAGCACAATCCAGACATTTTCCTAAAATGTACTACTACCAATATGGCCAAAACTGCCAATTTAGTGTGCTCCTATTTTTTGAATAGGTGACCAAATCTTGCGACAAGGACTCATTACGCAGAGTTGCGTTCTTGCTTTTCCTACAGTTCACTTCTGTTTGGACCCCTAGTGTCTGTTCTTGCGTATTGATTCCAATCCTGATGTCTATTCCATGCTTGATGATTTTGTTACAACTCCGCGCACCAGGACCGGCGTCGGATTGGTATCACGCACTTACATGGCACGGCAAGACAATGAAAATCCTGTTCAGGTGGAGGTCATGGAGTATCATATACGTACTGATCTTGTTTGAATATGCTGATACCGCTTTTCAATGGGTTGCTTCTTTCCTTAATGCTGAGTCACTTTTTTTCGATGGCTTGTCCTGTTTTCGATGGTTGATTCTTTTTTCGATGGGTGTGATTTCTGTTTCGATGGTTGATTCTTTTTTTTCGATGGTTGATTCCAACGTTGATGATTTTGTTACTTTTCGGCTCCTTAGGCGTCTTATCATTTGACAGATTTCAGAAAAAGTTGCCATGTCTCGCGGCGGCTGGGATTTGACAAAAAATACAAGTATACATCACACTGGATTTCGTAATTTTCAATTAGTACCGGGGAATTTTGTATCCAGTACCGTGAATTTCCGCAGTACCGGTAAAGTAACCTGTGCATTTGACTGTCAGTGCTGCGATACGTACTATAATGGCGGTAAACCAATATAAATCCCGCGCAACCCTATGTATAGTCCACAATATAATGTTGACGATGTCCAATCGGGAATCGTTACACATGC
This sequence comes from Sclerodactyla briareus, assembly GCA_026419785.1. NCBI lineage: Eukaryota > Metazoa > Echinodermata > Holothuroidea > Dendrochirotida > Sclerodactylidae > Sclerodactyla > Sclerodactyla briareus. The sequence continues at coordinate 9,242 of JAODTK010001625.1, read as the reverse complement.
ACGATGTTTGCATGCCCATACATCTTTCAACGTTGCAGGACATGGGTGAAAACACTAGATTTACACTGGCATTCGAGACGTATGCACACAGCATGTGGTATTATGAGTGCAACAAGTGCGTCTTGTTGACATTTCAACAGAAATGGTACAGGACAAACTTATAATTATGACCATGTACTCTGGTAGCAAATCATTGTCAACGAATAGTAAACCCTGCAATTGAATGTAAACAACGGCAATCTGTTTTTCTCAATAACATTTAGGTTGGAACAAGACATGTAATGGGTTGATATTATACTTTTGCAACCAATCTGAACACATCCTTCACGAGTGTCTTCAGACAGTGGCTGAACTGGGGGTCGTTTCACAATGATAGCAAATCGCACCAAAGTCCTACCCTCTGGAATTATAGTAATACTGTAATATAAGGATTTTGTACATGTTCCACAAAATACAATTTTGCCATATGGACAATAATAAAATATGGAACAGAACAAATGTGCCGATGGAAATGAGGTGTGGGACGATAGTAATACGTCATACCACAGGGGCAGGTCAATTATGAGGTTTTTTAGTTGATTTTAAAATTCTTTTTTTGTCGCCGCCCTGAACTTCGTCGTGCAGACTCGACTGTGGAAAACTGGCCGAAGATAAGGTCCTCCCGAAATTTTGAAAATTCCTCCAAAAAAAATTCTTGGGATGGGAATTCCCTTCCAAAAATTAATTCTTAGCGCTAACAACACCTGCCGTGGAAGTCAATGGGAGCATTTTTTGCACAATGGCATTTTAAAAAAAATATTTGCCTATAAAACTAAGAGTAAAACCATGTAAATTAAAAAACCCCAGAGTTAATGAAAATACCAACACAAGGTGAGAATGAATAATATCTTCAATCGCGACTTGGCAGAAAAACAGCCTTATTATTGTGGCACGAAATCCGATGCCCATCCATGCCAAGTTCATACTACCAAGTCGGTAATGTAAATAATAACCTTACGAATAGATTATACCGCTATACCGCACTTGTATCAGAAAACTTTTGGTGATTGAAGAGAATGAAACAACGGCCTTTACTTCTTTAGTACAGTGAAAATGAGAATGATTTTCACGTAGGCTAGCATGGAAGAGAGAGGCTTCATACTCACAACTGGAATTCCAAATCCAAGTCCGTTAAGAGCGGCACAAGTTTCTACAACAGCTGTTTCGACTCTATCGAGCACTAGTGTAGTTTTTGTCACAATTCAATCAGCTCCGTACGGGTCGGAAAGGCATGCAGTGCTAGTGCCTACCTGTACATCGCGCGCTGGTGGTGTGGGGACCTGCATGCAGACACTACAAAATCTATAGGCTCTGATAAGTATGGATCGCCAAGCAAACATTATTTAGTTTGACCTAGCGAGTTCTTCGTTTAAAGGACAACTGCAAACTTGAATACAACAGCGGATTATCTTTTGGAACGATTGAAAACTGATAATCTATAGGGGCTCTCACTTACCCCTTTCAATACGATGTTCCTGATGTGGAGTATTGGCCTTTCAAAGTTTGGGCCGTAAGCAGAGCACTTGGGGAGATCCCAATTGCTCAATAACGCAACGTCACACATGGACACCACAGAAATATGTTATGTATTTGATTGTTTCATTTTGTTGAATAAGTCAACATTTAGTCATAATATATTGTCTTTCTCCACCAAAGTAACCATCAGCACCTACCAACCACTAAAGCAACCCCTCCCCATAGACTACATTCTTCGAAGTGAAATTGAATTAAATGTTTGAATTTCAATAGAAAACAAAGAATGTTTCAGGGGTGGCAAGTATACATCATGCATTATTTCATATGGGAATGCGTTCGATCTTGCGCACGACACATCTTTCAATACACAAACTTCCATGACTAAACATCGTCCGGAAAGTCTTGAACTTCTGTTCGTACTGACGCATTAGTTTTTAATCCAGCTAATTAATTAGCCCTGTATGCATCATCCTCATTTGGCCTTTAGGCAATATGCAGGTGTCCTCGATTCCGGTGGCGTAGCCAGTGGGTTGGGCAGGGTGCAGGGGCGGCGCCAGGGTTTTACGATATGGGGGCAGATTTGGCATGGATGTTCGACTGGGGGGGGTCAAGGGAGAGGGTGTCCCCCGCTTTTTGAGCCATCAATACTGCTTAGATGCAAAATGGTGCCACATTTGATACACTTTGTAATGTATCTTATAGTACGAGTTTTGACAAAAATCCAGAAATTTCTGGAAAATTAACATGCATACAATTTTCTCCAGCATCATATTTCTTCGATACACCTGACAAAAATTAACCCGATGAAACTGTACTTACGGTCTGTACAGGTAGACAGGCTTACTTTTTTAGAAAAATGAATGTATGTAAGCTAAAGATGGGGTAAATAAAAGAATATCAACAATATATCAAGCTGCAAAAAACTATATTTTACCTTTCTTCACGTACACTCTGAAAAAGAATGGTGGGAAATTACTTCCAACTGGGGGCGTTTTGAATACTCACCATAGTAATGTCCCCCAAATCCCTCATTTGAATAACTTTGAACACATTTTTTTTTAGAGTGTACATGCAACAAATTGAGCATATCATACTTTCATCAAACACCACTAAATGTCAAGTGCCAACATAGTCCCTTCTAGAGACGCATGGTTTTGAACTTAAGGTTTCACACTCGACATCCCCTAAAGCGGCCACCCTGGGTTTTGCAGACTTTTATAACTTAAAGTAAAGACTATTGCATGGATAAACAAAAAAGGTTGACAACGCGTGTCCGTTGACAAGTTCTTTTTTTCATATAAAGACATACTTTTGATACATTTACTTAATATTATAAGAGCCACACCCACCTAGCCGTGTCCCTTCCCCTGCCCCTCCTGGCACCCTCAAATCTTATGTTGGATGCTTGCGTCATTCTTTCATATCGGACGTGGTCACTCGAATGGACCTCTGTCTAGTCCACCGTTAGCTGTTAGCTATTTTGGTCGGCTAAACTAATGCAAATTCGAAGATATCTAGTCCAACAACGGGCGTAAATCGGCTTGTCGGAAGATCACCATGTCACTGGTTCCCACATAAGCCAAATGCGCGGCGAAGTTTGCAAGTTGACATTGAGTCCTTTCACATAATATTAACAAACGGTGCTCATAAGACCACATTGTTTCGCAACATAACATCGGCTACATTTGCGAACGCTATATTACAAGCACATTTGAGTCTCGGATTGAGTCTCGTGCGATTAGACGAATAGAAAATATCCCGAAGTTGGATAACGTTTTTGACCTTCACCCCACCCCCGACGAAGCGTGCAGGGTGCGCCACGGGGGGTGGGGGCCCTGCCCCCCCCGTCGGAGAAGCCCGGCCCCCCCCCCCCCTCCCCCCGTCGAGGATTTTTCCCATCTCGTCGGGGAGCCCGAGTGGGTAACACTAAATGTACACTCCCACGAGGCGTTTGCCCCGACAGTATAATTTCCAAACCAACTTTATAGTGAAAATTCCTACATTTGAAAGCTGAAAATTTTCGGCGAGCTTCGCGCGCCTTATATCTTTCTATAATATGCCAAGTTCCTCGCTCGAGTTTTTACGATCATCGCGTAATCATCTTCCTACGGTCTATACAAATCGTGGATTATATAGATAGAACACCAGCCTTATGATACTTCTAATGTCCCTGCAAGAGATTAAGTTACAATTTTGTTGGGAAGGATGAACGTTCTGCCGTCTATCACTGTTTTGCCTCTGTGTAGAGTGGTGTGCTTTCACACCGCAGTGCCCAGGTATTTCCTGTGCAGTTATTGGGAATACCATGACTCTATTCTATTGAAAGTAAACTTTGCTCGCCAATTTGTATTTCTTTCTATTGTTTTTTCCTTCAAGAAAAATGTTGTCAAAAAATGAAAATATCAAAAATGCAGTTTTTGACTTAGGGGTAGGTGATCTCGTCGGGTACCTTGCCCCCCCCCCCCCCCGCTTCGGGGAACTCGGACGACCCCGCCGTCGGGGAAATCCTGGCGCCACCCTGAAATCGTGTGCATTAAAACATCTTCCTGTCGATTTTATTTTTCCGGCACCACCCATAAGGGGGCCGCCGCCCTCCTTGCCCCCCCCCCTCTGTGGCGCCGCTCCTGGCAGGAGGGAGGGGGAAGGAACAGGTAACCCCCCTGGGATAATATCGAGGAAAATCGGTGAAGTTGCAAGCCTCCAAAACGGGAAATTGATGGGTAAAAAACGGGAAATGAAGAAGGAGGAAAGGGGGAAAATGAGAGGAATAGTGAAAGAAAACGCTCCAGAAACTAGTTGGGAATAATTGAATATCGCTAACTAGGGTGAAAGAAGAAAACTGGGGAGTAGGGAGAAAAAGAAGAAGAGGGAGAGATAGAAATGAGATGACCAAGGAGAAGGTAGAAGGGGAAAGACAGGGGAGAGAAATAAGAGAGAGGGAAGGGGTGGTAAAAATTCAAGGAACAAAACAACTGGAAAAGTGACGGTAGGCTATTGTGATTCGTATACGCAAATAAACCGTTCGATGAACGTTCCCTAAGCCATCTTATAGTACTACCCCTCCCCCACCCCGCTTGTCCAATCATAGCTTGCTTTTCCGGTATCTCAAGATGAGGAATATTGGATGGACCCCCCCCCCCCGACCACTGCAGGCTATATGGGGAAAAAGTAATGGGGTAATGATGATTTCGGTGCCTCCGCCACATACCCGCTATAGCACATAACTTTAGTCTGACATCCTTTGTCGAAATGGACCATAATCTGCTTCGTCAGGAAAGCTTCCCTAGTCTGTAAAAATCAAGCTAAATAGTACAACTTACAACATTCCGTTTACTGAACCCAATTTGCCTCAATGCACATTCGCGCGTGGCTGGGCTACTTTGTGTAATCTTTCCGTTGCTCTTGCCGGCCCGTACTCCCCGACATCTCTGCAAGCTCTTTTGGGAATTTCGCCTCAATGACATTGGGCCCCCGCTAGCTTTACATCTCTGTGAGTTGGAAATACAACAACATTCTCTTTGAACTTGAAAATACAACCAACTTTTTTGGGATGATAAACCCTTTAGCCTCTCATTTCTTGTCCGTTTCTTTCTCTTCCTCTCCTCAACCCCGTGCAATTTTGAACTGCAGTATTCTAGGCTATCAGACTGTTTTGATTTCAACGCGTGTTTTCCCCAGGTTGACTGCTCCCGGAATTTTCGCTTGCTCAGTATGACATGACGTTTGTATCATGGTTGGGACAGTCGAACTAAAGCTGGCTAAATTGTCCCTAATTCTGCTGGGATCATGATTTTCTCAGAACTGCTTTGGATGCTTGATGAAAATTGGCGCGCTTCGCCCGCACTGGGGGATGATTAGTCTGGCGCAGCAATCGTTTGAACATTCTGGGCCAAAAAGTTTGAAGTTCATGGGCAACATATGACCGAGTCCGACGGACGTCATGTGACCATAATAATCCTTGTGTGGAGCTTGTTTACGTGCAAGCCTCAAACGTCCTTGAAAAGGCCATTTCAGCAGCCTGTGGGCTTGCACAATCGAACATGTCATGTACGCGTTCGCGTCACTTCCGCTTGTGCCCCCTGAAAAATATCTGTGCCACCCCCCCCCGGCCCCCCGAGACGAAAAATCTGGCGACGCCCCTGCCAGTTTCCCCCTAAAAAACACCTAGCGACGCCACTGAAGTCAAGTAACAGAACGTAATACTAGTCCTTCCTGCAATCTGGTGGTATTTTTTCTATCGAACTTTTTCTCACGATTCGTGCCGATTGCCAGCATGATTGGGTTCCGTTTGATACCCGGGGAAATCATCCCCCACATTTCACACCGGGGGTGTACATTAATTCACCATATTAGTCACTATGCAGATCAGATATTAATGGCTAACAATTGAAGGGGGGTTGGTTAAATCCGTAGCCTCCACCTGTTCACTAAATAGGAAACTTCACGCTTTCAGTATGTTCTTCGGTATTAGTTTGTCAAATCACTTGCTGACATTCTTCCATTAAAATATAAAGAGGCCGTAGAGGCTGTTTGCTATTCTAATCGCCTATATCTGCAGGTGACCATTTCTCAACTTCGTTTTTTAACTGAAACATTGCAACATCCAGATTTCTGCAATTATAGGGCCCGGCAAGTGCATTTCCTCCGACGATCTAGGAGGTACAAAAAGTCCCAATGTCAAATTTTTTCGAAAATTGTCAAAATCACTTCTCACAATCACCTCGTCCCCCCCATTTTCGAACGGATTGACGCCCCTAAACGTGCATCAGATATACCTGTGAATAAGAAACGGTCGAGACAATTGGCTAACCACCGTATTCAAAACTTCTGCACAGGAACGGCGACAGCAAGCTGCCCTAGTAGAGCCCTCTCTCTCACTGTCATGTGGGGGGGGGGGGGGTCGTTCGCGAAAGTTGCCACTGCGCTCCAGGCATGGGAATCATGCACGATGTTCCAGGCAAGGTTCGTGTTCCTTTCACTGCATTGCCGCATTGGTAGAGCATTTTCCGCAGTTCATCTCTGCAGCCTCTGAGTTTGCCTCATTCCTGTCCTACGATTTATAGATAGCCGTATTAATTGTGCATCAATGATCCACCTGACAGATGTGTTTCGTTTATAAAGGAAGACGATGCACATGTCAACCACTTACACATCCGTATTCAAACATGAACCGATGTCACAGTTCTTTTTCTCTGGATCTTAAAGATTACACAGATAACATATACCGGCACTGTGACCATATCAGTGACCATGAATAGATGTTTGTTTAGTGTCGGGGGCGGATATACTGTACTGTATAGACTAACGGGCAGAGAATCAATGGCTGTCAACTCGTTCGCGTTGGTTTATATATGTGGGAATATGTAAGTGGAGAAGGAAAACCCAACCCTCACATTAAATTCAATATATTTAAGTAAGTTGCCGAATATCCTTTTTGTTTTCAGTACACAACAAAATTCTTGTCCACCAGAGAAGACACTTTGTTTGAACCGAAAGTGTTGAGTATAACAATCCCTCTCAGGCATCAGGCCGTCCCGAGGGGCATTTTCCGGTGAATCTGGGAGGTGTTAAAAACCTCAAATTTTTCCCCTTTTTTATTCAAAAGAATACGGTGTTTTTAAGGAGTAAAGAATCAAAGCAAACAGCACCCTCAGTCATTAAATTATCACCAAGGCTAGGCATGATGCGCTCCTATGTTGATTGTGTTTCTGGGCAAAATGACTCGTGCTCGGAGGACAGGTTATGTATAGAATGAAGATCAATTTTGTCCAGATAAACAGGGGATCAGGTGCCCCTAGATGTCTCCACGACTAGGAAAAAGGCTGTAACTGCTTGTTTGCTTTTGTCTTCAAATGGGTCAATAAACAGTATTTCATGCCTCTACAAGTACGAGAACGACACGCTTCGAGTTGCTTTGAAATTGTCAATTCTTATTTGGGCGTTATGTTAGCGCGCCGATACGTCCGATCACATTATCGTACGACATTTCATCGCACTATTGTGAACACTCCAACCGATAAAATTGAGCGTTTCGCACTAGTGTAACACCGAAACAGCAACTTTAATATCGCTAAAACCGGAAGTATTCGCCAAGAGGACAAAATTCAATGAAATAGCACTCTGCCACTTCGAGACAAGAACTCTGAATTTTCGCAGCACGAGAGAAAAATACCACATATCAGTGGGCAGATCTATTGGTTGCGGTCAGTTCATTATATTATTATTATTATTATTATTATTATTATTAGATTATATATTATTATATATTAGTATTATTACCCAGTCGTCCCCAAACAATATTCTCTATATAACCATGACCGTCAATGTTCCAAAAAAGAAGGGCGCCCCATACACCGTTTGAACCACACTGTATTTTCCCGCTTTCTTCTTTGGGTAATATCATTCGTTCAGGAGAATCCTAGACAACAATATCAAACACCACTGGAACTTGGGCAGCCGGGTCAAGTGGCCAGCGGAAAAGGTAACAATGCGGTGGTAATGGGGGCGATTGTATACCGTTTGTCTTGCGAGGCCCCTACCTACGGCCTAAAGGCATTCCTAAACTGTTGTGTGGAGATTGGCGCATCGCGCCGACCAATGGCCAACGGTCTCATACACCGCTTGCGGTCAACACTTGCGGATTTTTGCTTTGTTTCATTGCAAAAGGTTTCGTTAGGACTCCCTTTATAGATGGCTTGACGAGTTAATATAGTGGGGAACTCGTGTCCGAAAAATGGGCGATCTGAGAGTGACTTGCCTAAATTGATTGGCATTCGGTATGCTGAATCCCAAAATTGAGGGTTCCCTTTTCTTATTGTTTTTTCCCCCGACGAAATGCTTATTCCATTTTGGAATTCAAAATGGCACCATTAAGTTTCGGTGAAAGGATCATAACCTCTCACATCTAGACACCATCCAAACTGATATTATGGCTAAACTTTGTGATTAGTCCAACACGGATTCCAATGGTAAAAACTTCCATCAACAAAACTCCAAGACGGCCATCTTGGATTCAAAGGGCCGATTCTTCTCTGAAAATGAGCGAAAAAACACTGTTCTACAAGCTATACGAGGACGCTTTCGCAGTTAATGCACATATTGTCATGAAGTGTATATTCCCGTACCGCCCAGTTATTGACGTCTTGTGTACGTCTGAGTTCTGAATACACGGGCGTATAGGCTTACGGATTAGCTGGAGTGTGCTGTTCTTCCCCTTCCCCCTCATGCTGGCCTCCATCACACAGGATGAAGTGGCGACCAAAATGATGGAGATGGCTTAGACCCTGGCACCAATCTGGATCTATGTTAGTAGGGCTGAATTAAAATATGACAATCAAAAGCATTACCGTTTCAAACGGGTGATGAGAGGTTGTAAACCTCTATCGGAGAGCTTTGGTGAATATGAATGACCCAAATCGGAGTTCCGACTCGCAGTAGGTTGAGTCAGTGCTTGAATCATGGTTCTTGGCATGAGTCACTCCAAAATTTAGCCTGCTAAAGCAGACGATATGCATGCGGGAGCTACTCCTCAAACGTTGAGGGGCTATTCCTCTTGGATAGTAACCTGAGGTCGTGTTTAGGCCAAATCACCGATTGGCTTTAAGTGTCATTCCTGCGAATATGAGTGAATGAGGCTGATGATACGAGGTGAACAAAGCAAACGCCTGTTTCAACCGGATACTCCAAAAATCGACTTGTGCTATGTTCAGTTACAAGGGGGTTATGCC
>JAODTK010001624.1:0-10591 GCA_026419785.1 Sclerodactyla briareus | reverse complement strand
GAAATGATACATTTTTAATACATCAGAAGAATTTGAGACACCTGACCAAGGCCGTTTGTCCTGAATGTTTGTGATCAACAAACACGACATAACTGCTCGCAGGTTAACTTGACATATGTGTTTATTTTCGCAATGGGAGTTTCCGCCTCCGTCCCTCCGTCAACGTGATGACGGGCCGTATCGCGTCGGGGTGTGGGGTGCCAAAAAAATCACGCTTTTGCTGAAAACAATTATGAACAAAATTCCCAACAACTTAGCAATGAAACAGTTTGGTTCAGGCGGGAAATCATTCGAGCGGCATAGCCAGTAGTACAAGGCGGAAGATATGGGACAGCCCACCCCCCACATTTTTTTAGTCGAAATCGGGCAGGAAGTCCAAACTCTTCTAGCGCAGAATAATTCAAACTGGTTAGTGATATCCTATGCAAAAGTGGAAAGATTGTCTGAATTCGTAGTACATGGCCGAAAATTTGATCAATTGCCCTATTGAAGTGTCACATTTTTGCACGCTTCTCGCGCAGTGTGTGTTCATGGTCTTCTTCATACTCACGACTTGCAGTAAAAAATCGACATTGTTTTCGGATTCGGGGGCAAATTTTTTCTGTGTTCGCAATTTGAAGGTACCCGCGTGACGTGGTGAGCGGGGTCGAGTATTACTGAACGCCCAATTTTTTACTGAAGTATTTGCCTACCCTTTGCATTTAGGACGTTTTCATCCACTGTTCAAACTTTTCCAAAAAAAAAACAAAAAAAAAAAAAAAAAGAACAAAGGGAGGGGGGACAAACCCCCCTCCCCTTGGACCCCCCCTCCCCCATATCGGTATCGATTGCGAGATCCGTCGGCAAACAAATCTCTATCCCACCCCTCTAAATATCACCCTTCTCTACGCCCCTCGTGACAAGGTGTTGGTTATCAGTCTATTCGTGAAACTTAGGGACTACTCCAATATCACATAAACTAACAGCAGAAAACTGCACCATTTCAGGTGTTTTATCAATTTTTCCACTCATACTCTTCATTTAAATATGGTGGGACGTGATACATTCATCAATGCCAATTTGGTGGACTACAACCAAAAAAGGTTGAAAAACCCCTGATCTAGGGTCAAATCCATATGTTAATTTTATGTATTTTTTTTTTCAGACGGGTCGTACAACTTCTTCTACACATAAATTGAATAATCAGGAATCAATGATCATTTAGGTGTCAATGTTGACCCATCATTATAGCGATGAGTAGGAAAATTCTTCTGACCAATTGGAATTACCATGAAGGTGGGTTACGGGTATCAGGTAATTTTGAACGTCATCTATGGGTCACTTCTAGTCATTCTTGTTCAATCACGGTTTGAGCATGATGTGTAAAGTAAGGTAGGTTACCATTAAAGTTAGTCACTGTCATAATTGACCAATGGTACCTTTGAGAGGTGATGTCAAGGCTAGTCTAATGGTTCTGTGCTCCGTGATTCTGAGACAACAGGCTTCACGTCTTCAGCGCAATACGTTAACGGAACCTGACATCCTGACCTCAGGCAGGCTATCAGTTCACACTGTAAATGGTCAACCTCACGTTTAGTTCTGTATTCCTTAAGGCAACCAGGTTAGTCCAAAGTTCAACCCTTGCCGCACCTAGTATTCCGACTTCGTGTGTCCCCCACGATCTTCACCAGAGACTCCAGATTAATCTTGACCGAATCACGAGAAGATAAATAATAGAAAACTATTTTTTTTTTTCCTCCAACCTGACTGTTGTATTGATAGGTGAACAGCTATACCATCATTTCTCTTGCTACTTCCTTCGCGAAGACTTCAGCGACAATCGCTGGTGTCTTGCAACGATGTCTCCCCAGCATCTCAAGGGAGAAGGTTTTGTTGCAAACCCGGAGTACTGCCAATAGTGCATGCCCTATTGTGAAAGCAGAATGACGTATCAGCCTTCAAAGTGGAGGCGCTATAACAATCACTTCTTGTATCAGTCCCATTCGACACCAAAGTCGACAATGTGGTTTAGTTTTGGAAACAAGAGGTCTTAAAGAAATGTACCTATTTCGAACCGAATGTACTTTTGATAAAGACGGGCATCTTGCATCTTAGAAAAATTACCTTTTCGGAATACATAAAGAACACTGCCAACAACAGCACAATGGCGAACGATATAACCGAACGAAATAGCTAATCCCATAAACAATTCTTGTTGCGACTCACCTTTCCGTTTGAATCTGAAATTAAAAAAAATGAACGTCTGTTTTCTTCATGGCTAATTCATACTTTCCCCTCACTCGTCCAGATTTTGCTTCGCAGCGCCGTAATCAAGTCATAACATGTGTAGTTATACTGATTACCAGCTCGGCTCGATATCCACATAAATGTTACTATATTCACTCGGCCCGGGGTTTGGCTCATCAACACCAAACAAGCAAACAACATACACACTCTCACTAGAACAGACATAAACGTAAGCTTGAGTCCCTTGGGTTCCGAGGTATCCTGTCCTTTGGACCGTGAAAGATTGCCACCATGGCGTAGCCAGAAGTCAGGGTAACATGGGCGTAAATCCAGGGTGCCGCAGGGCAACTCCCCCCCCACCCCCCCCCCCCCCCCCCCCCCTAAATGTTGAACTAATGGAACCTTTTTCCATGCCTCTGAGACTATCCGGCTTACTTTCTGAGAGAAATTACCGTTGTTCTGTCTAATTTAGTTTTTATTGATTTTTTTTTCCTGGCGTCCGGCAACCGGGGGGGGGGTCGCCGCTCCGCCCTTGCTGGCCTACGCCACTGTGGCCACGATTGTAGACAGCGTGTTACAACACGGCTGTCCTGAAAATTGTTATTCGTTTGAAGTTTGAACCGTCCACCATACATCGAAGAGACAACAGATTGTGTCTGGGAACATCACAACCGTGCGGCGTACCTACCGTGTTATGACGCTGCAGAAAAGTTTAAACAATTAACCCTCTGCACTAATGAATCACTATAAAGAAATGTTTTTTTTCTGCTTCCGTAATTACGCATGGAGAGTCGAAATGTACGCACCGAAGACCTGGTCATTACAGAATGGTAAACATCAACTCACCTGTTGAACTGACTCCATTACCATCACATCAACATCACCGACACTATTTTCATATTACCTCGTAGAGACCAACGTATTCTTCTGTCATTTCTTCGATCTTCACGGACACCCCTGACGGATACCTTCCACGCCCCTGAATCAATATGCAACCCACCGTCCTGTGTCACAAAAGCGACCCCGGTGGTCCACAATCTCAGATATTTTCTTTCTTCCAGACGAAGGAGTGAACTCCCCTGCTCGAGCAAACCGTTTCGAGTGACTGGCTTGGCTCGCAATAACGAGTAATTTGGTTAAGGTTAATATTGTCCCCACCACCGAGGGTTGTGGACCATGATTCAACGAGAACAAGGACCGACGGATTCATTAACCTGAGATAGTCCTCCTCAGACTTACATACCAGACAGCGATAAGTCTATTGTGGCTGGGCTGCATTCTTCTCCGCTGTACGTTTTACTGCAGAGACAGTGGTGAAGAAAGGGCCCTCTGGATTTTTTTTCTTTGAACGGAGGTCGATGTTGCTATCTGTCGTTATTCACCCCCTTCTGTCCGTTCTTTCCATCCACGTGAGATCAACTGGTGTGGTTTTGGACACCCTCCTACAAACAGTAACAATTGGTTCCCTCCAATCATGTAGGCCTCTGACGCTCACGTAGCATGCGTTCCTTGGAGCACGCTGGATGAAAGGGTATCGTTGATTCGGAGTTTTGCTTAGCAAATTAAAATGACCAGTATATAAAGCATCGTTTCGTGTGGTTCATATGTTCCTCTTGTTAACTACTTCGTGCTTCATAATGGGGCGGCGCCGACACATATTCTCAGTGAGGACACACGATTTCTTTTTTTAACTGCCTATCCGAGGCAAGGGAACTGATCGGTAACCTATTATCCGAATAATATTAATAGAATAACATTATGATAGATAATAGCTTTTAAAATCGTGTATGCTGACTTTGTTGAATGTCTTTGTGTTTTCGCCCTCAGATTGTCTGACGGAATTTTGATCAAGACCAAAAACACTTGACATACATGTCGCATTGATTGCCTTGAGGGATTTTTGCTTGACCACGGTTGAAGGCGCAAAGTCAAAAGTCATACCTAGGTTTATTCAAAACTATCTTCTGCTACAAGTGAATATATTCTCTCCAATAGCAGATGTTTGTTTAGGCGATGCTTCTCTCATAATTTACTTCACAGAGTCGTCTGTCCAGTCTCATTCTCACTCAGTCACCCTTATGTATTACTAGTGAACACAGTGAGATCAAATGTGTTGAAACTCTACGGACGGCAGAAGCCTTTTCAGTTTAAAACATGTGATATTCGCTGACCCGGACAGGCCTAAAAATGATGTGATGTTAACCAGACTGGTCACACCTTCTCTCTATTCCATTGCTCTACCGAGTCATCATTGACCACTTGAAGGGCATGGTCAAAAGTCATGTAGGCCCTGTAATTGTGTGGTTTGGATTTCCTGAGCAGTGGTTCGCTAGTTTCAGTTTGCTTTTTGCGTAAAAAAAATGGGACTGTAAATAAAAAAGAAGAACAGCAGGAGTTAAAACATCATACCATACGAATGATCTGTATGGGTCCTCGTTGACTGGGCTGCTGTCTGAAGGTGTTTATCACAAAACAGCCTGAGTCTACTCTTCATGGTCTAACGACACATTGGCTATAAAATCTCGACCCGTCATGGCCTGATCATACTCTCCATAGTCGATCCCGGGACCGCTCTTCAAGCCATTCTCGGAGCGAACGATCGGGCTCGAGTCCAACTGGTTCGTCGAATCGTACCAGTAAAACGCGACAAAACCCTTTTGGAAAACACGGGCAGATTAAGGGTCCCGTTCCTGCCGTAACTCTAACAGTTGCTTCTAGGATCACATGCCTCTTCCCCGTTGTACACTGGGTGAAATAGTTGAAGAACGACAGTTGGTGATTGGCAGCTGTATACATCTCTCAGGATCTCAAATTGCAGTTGTCTGAAATCAGTCTACCTGATGATTTCCCCATTCCCTGACTTAGTTTTATGATACAAACAAATACACCACACAAGCCTAGCGAGTAAATCTACATTGCGCTATCCATCGACGTTATCAAAGTTCACCATACCCTGTACGTTCTCTGAGATTCCTAGCGTATAGGCCTAGTATAGTTCTTTCGACATGTCTGTGCACTAGTCTGTTTTCTGATAGGTCTCTAACTATAAAATACATGGGTAGAGCACGATGGGCTACGGACGCCGAGTTTAATAGAAAATGTCGGCGGGTAAACCGCATGACGTATATAAATCCCGATCCCGCATCTCTATTCGATAAATTTGGTGAACATGAAACCAGACAATATTCGTGGAAGAAGACATTTATAGACTTTGTAAGACGACAACGTTGTACAGGTAAATGGGTCTTCCATAATGCACTTGTTTAATTGTATGAGGCACAAACCCCCCACAGCCCCAGGAAAAGGTGCGATCCTTAAATAAGCACATCTATCAAGATTCGACCTTTCCCACCTGGCCACCTCCGACAGAGGTCAAATTCAGGTCAGAGTCACACACTGCATATTCAAAGTTATATCAATGGTGAACCATCCCCGCTTTCGGCAGATATTCAATTCTCCGACTATTAGCCAAAAAACATTTTTGACCCCTAAGTGACCTCGAATGACCTAATGATATGAAAGTTTTTATGAAAATTGTTCTCTCGCATGTGATACATCCACCCTAGGAGCATTTTGCATTCTGATGAACACCCCTAGTGCTATTCTAGCCGAAAAAGTCCTAAAATTCAGTTTTTGACCCCTTAAGTGACCTTTAAATGACCTTCATGACTGGCGTTTTTAATGAAAATTGTTACACTCCATGTGATGGCATTCCACTCTAGAGCATCTTGCATTCCAATGAAATGTCCAATGTATATTGCAAAAAAGTATATTATACCATCTTTTGACTGATCAGGACAACTAATAATGCCAATTATTTCCCACAAATTTTTACCCTCATATGATCTTGAATGCTATTTGAATAAATTTATCAGGCTGGTAGTAGGTTCCTAATTTCACAAGTTCGTCAAAATGCCTAAAAGTTGACTGAAAATAATGTCTTAATTATTCCAATTAAGGCTAACGAATATGGTTAATTAAACACCCCTAATTGACCTTCAGTGATTTTCAACGCAATTGAATACATTCATCGGGACTGTTAGAGGTCCTACTCTACTCACCAAGTTTCGTGAGAATACAACCAAGTTTATAAATTTGCCTAATCGCTAATTGTGCCAACTATTATGCAAATTCCAGTCATGCAGATACCAGTCCCGTGACCCTCGGCCCACATTAGGAAAGTTAATTCGCACTGATAGTTTGGGCCCTACCACCAAGTTTCACCATGAAAATCAATGAAGTTTGAAATATCACCTACATTATGCTATAATTAGGCTACTGGCTAAAGACTCAAACTTGACCTCGGATGACCTCGAAATTGTCGCCATTTTTTCAGCTCCAAACACTCACCCACACCACACGTTTCGTTAATCGCACGAACTTGAAAAATTTTGCTAAAACCTGCAAAATAGAGGGCACAAATATACGATATAGCCTTTTTTCGAACTTACCCGAGATCTACCCAGGGCGGACATGTGTACCAAGTTTGGGGTCGCTCGGATAAAGTGTTACAGGAGAGAGCGCTACCTCCTAACGTATTCCTCCGGCGGCGGCGTGCGCTGCGGCGGCGATGGCACACGGCCAAACCATAATATCCCCGAACACTTACAGTGTTGCGGGGATATAATTAATTAATAATAGCCCCTCTTCTTCTTTCTCCCTGAGTAGTATGTTGGGTAAATCTATAAAAAAGATACTGTGATGCTAGTATTACCTCCTGACACATATAATGATAATATTATTAGCTGTCAGTGTATCTCGAATATATTATAATTTATATAATATATAGTATTAGAATAGTATATCTATATAATAATAATAGTCCTCATCAACTTTACCCCGTGGAAAAGTGGCGAACACTACTTGGCGGGATGACAATAGAGGGACTACGGGAAAAAAAGTTGGGTTTAAGTTGCGTGGCTTCAACTGGTGTGTAATTTGTTTTATTAGTCGGGAGGTTTGGGCGCGTTTGTCTAGATATTGTGATTAGGTCAAGCGTGGTCAGAGTTATTGTTGGATTATGCGTTGGTGTGCCCAGTCGATTCCCCCGTTAGGTATCACTACGGTTTTTTTTTTTACTGATTGAAGCCGTTATCCAGGGCAGTAGTCGGCTGTAGTTGTTTTAGGCGATACGTCGCGCATAGCCAAGGTTGCAAAAGTTTTATTTGGCGTCGGTGACGTTCAGCGTTTGCCTGATTTATTATTTATTCTGTTATTTATTTTCCAACAACTGGGTTTGCTACAGGGGGGTGCGGGGAAACGGAGTGTCCGTCTGCCGTCCGTTTGTACGGGATTCTTGCCTTACTAGAGGAGTTTCTTCCTCATTTCACCACTGTGATTACTTTTACATGTTGTTACATATAGGACATTCGGAAGGTGCGGTGCGTGTGTAGGTTACGGTCTTAAGGACTTTTGGTTGAGCTTGGTTGTTTAGGGCATGGCATTGACCATGTAAATACACAGAGGTTCGGAGTGTGCGTTGTGTGTAATCAGCGTGTTGGCCGTTCGATTAACAGTAGTAATGTATTTGTTTCACGTATATCGTATTTAGTCGGAGGTTTCTGGTTCTGGTCTTTTCGGATTTGTCAGGATATTGGGTGTGTTGGCACCGGTGGCGTTGTACATTCTCTCTCCGCAGCCACGATGGTTGGTTCATGCTGCCCGCCGAACTTGCATCTTCCCCTTCGCTAATCCGGGGATTATCGACTGCCGGCCTTTCTAATCACACCTGCAACCAATAGGCGCGAGTTGGCATTACCACGCTAATCCAGGGTTACCGTATCGGCCAACCAACTCAGCTCATCATTCGCAATCAAAAGGTGTTAATTTAGCGCACTCAACCCCTGATCTCGGATAATGGGCGCCCGTCCCCACTCCATAGCGCACTCAATTCGGCACTCATTGTGCATGTTCATAGATATATAGATGGAGGATAGAGAACTGATTGTATCATTGTAGACGATGTGGAGTATGGGAAATTACAAGAATATACTGCTGTGAAATATTCGGTCCACCCCACCTTGGACCTTTCGTCCCACAAGTTGACAATACTGGAAATTATTATACACAGGTAGCTAAACAGGCTCCACAGACCCGCCCCCCCCCCGAAAAAACAAAAAAAAAAAAAAATGTCGAATAAAATGATGACGATGATCCGAACATCAGATTACATCCTATGACGTCCGTGAGCTTGGACACCAATTATCGATCGAAGGTAGTAAGTATAATAGGATATAACTCAAGTCGTATTAGTTCCATTTTCACGAGAGTTAAGTCGGGGGAATCCACGTGAGTCAATGCTGTTGCGTCAGCGTGGATTTCAATACACAGGCAACGAGAGTACAACAGGCGTTATCGAAAGATGATTAGGACGATTTAAGTGTTGTGCCACCGGGAAGACGTTAGGGTACGCGAATAGTATTGTGTGGTTATTGAACGATCCCGAAAGCGAGTCGATGTAACCCCCACATAATGACCCTGGTTACAGGCAGTCCACGGGACCAGTATAGAATTACAATTTATGCACGGAGGGAGGGGGGGGGGGACTGGTTCTCTCGAAACTGTGGTATTTTAACCGTGGC
Organism: Sclerodactyla briareus; assembly: GCA_026419785.1. Taxonomy (NCBI): domain Eukaryota; kingdom Metazoa; phylum Echinodermata; class Holothuroidea; order Dendrochirotida; family Sclerodactylidae; genus Sclerodactyla; species Sclerodactyla briareus. The sequence goes on along the minus strand of JAODTK010001624.1, from coordinate 1,784 downwards.
TTCTGTGGTGAGGTGCTCGCATATTTCGCCCACGCGCCACCTACCCCCTGACTTCCTCGGCAATGTGGTTAACTGACATAGGCCTGCTGAAGCTTAGATGACCGCAGAACCGCAGGGGATTTGGGAGCGGACTCTGTGGCTGGATAGAAGTTGGGGGGTAGGAAGTGTGGAAGGGGGCGGGATAATTTGTGCAAGGCACCGTAGTCTTTCCTGAGGGTGGGGAGAAGGGTCAAAGTAAGGGGGTGAAATTCAGCGACAAATGGAATTTACGGTCACTGCTCCCTAACATGTTTATCAGTGAGTGACGCGACAGACTACGTTCGGCTGATCTTCTCAAACATGGCCTCCTGATAATATATAAGAGATACCCGCTGATGAAAGGTGATATTTTAGGGACGATCATCTACTCGCGGTAATCAATGGGGTGCGAGCAGATACGCTTAGGGCTAAGACATTGGCTGTAGATAATTGAACTCCTTCAAGTGGCTGGGGGGTGGAAGCTAGCGAAATGCAAGTACATGTGATTGTCAGTGGGTTTCTAATAAATACGATTGACTGAGTGACTTACCAGACAGCTCTAACCATAACATCGAGGAAAGGACTCCACGTATATTGGCTATATTTAATATATGATGAAGTTGTTAACATGAATTAGAATGCATCAAGCGCATCCCTACCTCTCCCAGATCAAGAATGGGTCATCATTATATCTGAAATAATACAATGGTTTCAAGTGAACGATGATCAAGCTGTTGGACCTCACGATTTCGTCATGAATATATTGGCATAGCAGGGAGCCAGTCGTGCCCATGGTAGTACCCCCTCACTTGGACGCAGTACTTGCTATTGAAGGTGAAAACAATGTTGGTGAGGATGGAATAATCAAGTGGGGCCAGGTCTTCAGAAACGCATGTTCCCACAGTGTTTGAGGTAGAACTCTTTGCTGCAAGGGGACTTCTGTCATGCGTGGATTCACTACCATAGTGACGAGGAGGCAACCCTCGTGAGGTTTCTGCTAGAAATTAACAAATGAGGAAGTGGGTTGTTTTTTGAGAGTTGATAAATGTGAAAATGATAACACAACAGTCAGCGTCCAGTTAACTATATCTAAATAACACCTATATTGTTCCCTACATATATTCATCATATAGAATTGAGCGATTTTCAGTACATCGGACTTATTTGGAGAAGTTTTAGGAAAAAGTCCGGGTGTCGTCTGTAGGAATGAGGCAGTCGTTATTTCCTATCTATATTACTTCATCAAAAAACATGGTGGTTCAACGGAACTGGAAAAACATGAAAACTGCAAGAGGTAATCAAAACGCCTGTTTTGCACATAAAAACACTCACGCATAGGATATTCATGACCGGGAGGCACCTTTGCGCTTCCAACCACTTGTCTTCTACGGCAAGCGACTAGGCTGGAGACACCCATATGCCTACCTCCCTGGTCGGAATTTGGCGCCAACCCTGAGTGTAGGGGAGGGTCCTGGTAGTCGGCATCAGCCCTCCGGCCTTAGACCCTCACATACTGACGAAAATCTGCAAACAGGTTCACAGAATTCCCAAACTGAATTGCAAATCACTCTTGATTTTAGGTCCATGGCTTCGGAAGCCCATTGTTAGATTGCGAAATAAAAGTACCCCGACAGCCGGGGGAATCAGCACCTTGGCAAGGACGGATAACGATGGGAATTCGCCAATGCTATCCGCAACTCTCTTCATAATTCAGTCCACATCGGTTTGCCGACTCACCATGATAAAAAAAAAAAACTAAATGGGGA
>JAODTK010001623.1:0-12703 GCA_026419785.1 Sclerodactyla briareus | reverse complement strand
GGTCTAACAGGGAAACAACTCAAAAGTAGTACAGATAATCTCGAACTTACAAACCACTGAAGCTAGTGTCTTACAACAGAAGGTCCACGATTATCTGGGGTGGAGCCCGCGCAGGTTTTTGAAACCTTTCCACAATATCAATGCCATATAGTTATTCGATGCGCGATCCAAATTCCCTGTGGTCTTCGACTCCCGTTGTGGTGGATTCGTGGTGTATCGGTTATCACGCTATTTCACACACAAGGAGGCCCCCCGGTTTCGATCCCGGGCGAGGAATCACTGACCCGAAGTTTGTAAAGCTTATCGAAAGAATTTGGTCGAGCGTATTCAAGAGTGCTAGTGGTCACCAAGCAGACAATTAGACGCACCCAAGACTATCAGTGGCTTGGTGAAGCGGTTATCAAGTCTGTCTAACACACAGACGGTACCCGGTTCGATCCCGGGCGGAGGAATCAGTCTGGCGCGAATTTTGGTAACTACGTATTCGTTAGCGGAATACGCTATTTTTTTCCTCATTATTGCTCTCAAAACCTAATAGACAGGTATAATACAGTACACGCGCAATTAATACTATATTTACACATATAACAAGTTGCTATTAAGCTACAACAATCCACACGTGATACATTACAACTTTAAAAAATGGAGACGAGTTACTAATTGCTACATACGAAGAGGTCACTCACCCAAGTTCTCAAAATGGGATTTGCGAAAGGCGCGTATTTGATCGGCAAAAAATACGAAGTCGTAGATCCTAACTATCATCGACATAATATGCTACTAGATGGCTGTCCTCCAAACAATATGAACATCACCTAGATTTCTAAATGATAAATTGGAAACACAGAAAGATTACCAAATTATGTTGAAAACAGTATGCGACCGTGTACTTATTGGAAAGCATTATATAAACATATCAAATCAAGCACATCTTAGACCCCGTAAGCTTATTGAAAACTCTCTTAATCCAATCTATAATAGGCGTAATCGTAGGGACAATTCCCATAAAAAATGTGATTGATAGTTTCAACTTCCTTACACTTTGAAAAAGCACAGATACACCCCCCAGTATTCCAATTAGCAATTCTAAAACCATTGTATAATATCTGATGGGTGAGACGCCACTGAAAATCACACAGGTTTTTGTCTAAAATGCAATGATGTTCTGCCCCCTCAAAAATAACCACGCGAAAGGAAGGGTTCCTCTCAGCCACCGTAATAAACAGTGTCCTTCGGGACGGAGGTAGTGACGATAGACTTAGTCGACTAACAGGTACAAAAATTCCGGGTCAACTGAATGAAGCTTTCTAATAATAGTACAGCTGAAGAAAGAAGGAGTACGTTTGTGTAGCGTTCGGTCTCGAATTAGACCAAATAGGGGGAACTAAACCGCGAAGCGGGGACCAAAAGCAATAACTACGAGTAGGGAATGAAAGAACCCAGGAGGTTCTCGCTACACGGGCCACAAGACTGGAGTAAAAAAGCAGTCATCTATTTGGAAGCAATCAAGACCCAGGCCACCATCAGACCAACTGAGGGTGATAACATCCCTGGACACTAAAGCGGTCTATTATCCACCCCAAATAAAGGCAACAATAATTTTATTCAAACACCTAAGGGCCCTCTCCGGAAAAGGAAATAAGGCGCAAACACAAGACGGGGGTCCCCGATTGATTGGGTGGAGCAACGCGCACTGATTTTTGACACTTCAACCATATCATGCCCATATAGTATTCGATGCGCGTCCAAATTCCTGTGGTTCTTCAGACTCACGTTGTGGGTGGATTCTCGTGGTTTTGATCATCGGTTATCACGCCCATATTTCACACACAGGCGGCCCCCGGTTCGATCACGGGAGGAATCACCGACGAAGTTGTATGCTTATCGAAAGGATTTGGTCGAGCGTTCATTCAAGGTGCTGTGGTCACGCAGACAAATTAGTACGCCGCGATTCCGTGGTGTTTTTTTGTAGAGGTTATCACGTCTTCCACCACAGACGTCCCCGGTTCGATCCGGGGCTGGGGAATCAGTCCTGCCCCGCCGATTTGGGTAAGCTACTGTATTCGTTAGCCAATCGCTCATTTTTTTTTTCCCCTAATTTATTGCCCCTCTTTCAATAACTCATTAAAGGTAAATACATTACAGAGCAATTAATTACTTAAGATTTACACCAATAAAATGGCAAAGTTGGGCTAGAAGTAGCTACAACAATCACAAGTGATACATGTCAGCGTTTAAACATGCGACGAGGTTACTAATTGCACCTACGAGAGTCACTCACCCAAGTTTTCTCAAACTGGATTGCGAATGGCGCCTTATGATCGGCAAAAATACGAAGACGTTATCTTCAACTATCATCGACATAATATTGCCACTAGACTGACTGGGCCCTCAAAATATTGAAACACCTAGAAGTTTTTTTTTTTCTAACGATAAATTTGGAAACACAGAAAAGATACCAATTTCTGTTGAAAACAGATATGTGGCTGGAAAAGTGTACTTTGGAAGCATATAAATAAACTATTTCAATAATTCAAGCACAATATTAGACCAGATCAGCTTACTGAAAGAACTCTCTTAATCAATCAATAAACAGGCGTACCGCGTAACTCTTAGCGACAATCCATAAAATGTGATGATAGTTCAAACTTCCATTACACTTGGAAAAAGGACAGATACCATCCCCATATTCCACTTAGCACTTCTAAAACCCAGTTGTATATATCTGATGGGGAGAGAGCCGCCCACTGAAAAAATCCACACAGTTTGTTGTCTAAAATGCAATTGAAGTCTGCCCTTCCACAAATCAACCACGGAAAGGAAAAAGGGTCTTCTCAGCCACCTAATAAGAGGTCTTTCGGACGGAGAGTATTGACGATAGACTTAGTCGACTGACAGGTATCAATAAATCAGGGCGATATGATGAATGAAGCTTTCTATGATAGAACACGCATGAAGTAAAGAAAGGAGTACAGTTGGTAGCGTTCGGTCCCGACAATTAGACCAAATAGGGGGAAAACTAAAACCGCGAAGCTGGGAAGCAATAAAATACCTAGTAGGAGTAAATACCCAGGAGGGATCTCGCTTAACACCGGCAAACAAAAGGACTTGTATTTAGTAACAACGCATTCATCTTATTCTGGCAGCAATCAAGCCCCAGGCCACATAGACCTATTACTGAGGTGTGAAACACCTGGACACTAGAATCCGGTCTATATCCCCCAAGACTAAAGGCAAAAAATATTTTATTCAAACACCTAAGGGCCCTCTCCGGAAAAGGAAATAATTAAGGAGCAACATGAATAGAACTGGGAAAAAATGAACGTATTGACAACAGTGACCTCCCCAAGAAGTGGTTAAGTGTCTGTTCTTCACGACTTCAGGACCTAGTGCACTTTGACATTTCTTGACTTCTCCAGTTGGATTGGAATGCTTTCCTCAGTTACCAAAATTACACACGTGATCGTAATGGAAACTTACTCCAATGATATTTGAAGGGAGACTCGGTCTTACAAGAATTATCAATCATTAAGCCATGGGAATTGTGGATAACAATAGTAGCACCCGTGGCAGTACCAAAATCATCAAAATCGGTAAAAAAGTTGGAATGTCATTAGAACAAGAAGCTATAACAAGTAGAATCATTCGGCATACTGCAAAAGCTAAACTCCTCCCGCCACCCTGGAGGAGTAAATCCACGAATGTCGGTGCAAAGGTTAATATAGTTGGCAACTGGCTCATTATATATAACACGTACAAAAGTGGTGGAAAGCGGACACCCCTGTCGGACGCGCGAAAATAGGAACGGGGTAAGAAAGGTGGAATCATTGATAATGATCGACTGTAAATTATTGGACAAAATTGAAAACCCATCTGATGAAGTGTCTCGAAATTGATTGCGGAGGGCCACTTTAATAGAAAATTCCAGTTGATCTGAATCAAAAGCTTTGCCTGATCTTTTTTAAAGCGATAAAAGCGGAAGCATTATTCTTGGCAACAGAGTAATCAAGTATATCTCTTATGAGTATCATGTTGCTTGGAGGTTCTACCATGATGGAAACAAGTCGAAACTCAATAATAATTATCGGAAGTACAGTAGCTAATTTAATTTGGAGAATTTTAGATAGTTAACTTGTCATCGTATTGAGGAGACTAATACGGGCCGCACAATTGGACGATTCTCAAATCACAGCGTTTTTGTCAGTAAAGTAATTAATACCACAGCGCTGGGATGGGACAAACATTCTTCAGCAAAATCGTGTAATAGACTCAACTAAATCATCTACTAGAAATCTGAAAACGTAGAGTAAAACTCATACGGGGGCCATCTATGCCGAGACTTAAGTTGACAAAGTTGTTGAAATCACCCCCAAAATGACTGGGTTGACTACCACGAATAAAAAAGAGAGGTTATTCAAAAAGCGATTTCCTATCAGGAAGGAGAGTTGGGACAGTGAATATTGCATAATAACCGGATGATAGTGGCAGTCTTTAAAGACAACAACAAAGACGGAACGACCACAGAGTCACGCCGATTTTCACTAACAACTCCTGGACAATTGCGGCTTAAAAGCGATAGCAACGCCCCCGGAGTGATTTGACTGCCCTGGGGAAAATAAACTGGACCATCCCAATGCTTTTGAAAAATTTAACAATCATCATCATAACGAAAAAAATAAGTCCTGGAAAAAAATATATATCAACATCTAACAGATTACACCATTGCATAACACGTAAACACTTCACTATTGTCCCGTAACCCGACATTGAGCGGTTAACTAAAGAAAGGTTAAGACACAACACAATTAATGAAAAGAGAAGTGAATCAATATTACCATTAGCAATACCACCAAATCACTGTCATTAGGATAATGAGTAGCGCCCATCCATCATCGGGATGGCTTAAGAAAAGAATTGTCGAAATATTCCAGTACTCTCTCCATCACAAAATCAGGATGGACGGTTGCAATGTGGCCAAGCCATTCCTGTGGGTTCAATAGGGTGGAGTGAATGGCTCTTCAGAGCACATGGGTATTCCCCCCGAGAATCGGAATTTCGGGTTGGTGGAGATGGGACAAAGATGCTTCAGTACCTGGTATCTCCGAAAAAACTCCTCTGGCATCTGTAACAAGCCAGAATGCCAAACGCTCGTTTGAAGGAAAATTTGGGGCATCTGACGGTGTCAATTGGGTCCTCTGGGGAGAACCGTAGGCGGGTCTGACCTGGTCTGTTTCGACTTGACAGGTTTTCTGGGTGGGTTAGGTTGGGACGAACGAAATCTTACGTTTGGTGCTGGCACTGACGCCCCTCCTCGGTTTAGATTCAGGGATGAACAGATGTTCACGTCTGTGACTAGTCCACAGCATCGGCTGCGTGCTAGAGTTGCTGGGAATCATCATCTCCCCAAATCATCGTCAGAGTTGGCTCCTCCCTGGGTTTGGGAGGGTCCCTTCGCCACCGAATGACCACGGGCTTGACATCTCTTGGTCTCCTGCGTATTCCGGATAACCATAGCATCCTCAAACTGCAAGAATAGCTCGTCCATCGTCGCGTTGTCAGCAGCCGCATCCCTCGGGGGGAAAAGGCGGAAATCCTACTCGTGGGGTCAAGGCTGGGAACCGTTGGGAGGATTGGTGCCCTCCCGTTACCTTCGATGATGCATCGGAGGGTGTATCAAAGGGTGAATTTACCGTCATAGCAGTCTCACATCCTCCCGGTGTTCACCACCTCCTTGGCGGGGAGGGTTCTGGGGTTAACCTTCGGAACATTGTCGTTGAACAACCTGTGCTGTACAACCCCCTCCTTGCTCTGTTCCAAACACACAGGCTTCGGCTTTATCTTGTTTGCAAACAAAAGATCACATTCCTGAAACAGTCCAGATTTGGACAGGTGGTGCCTTAATTTCGTGTGACCCCCCTATTGGTGTGACCAAAGCCAGGCAGTTAGTACATTTAGGTAGCTTGCAGTCCTTGATTTCCATGCCCCACTTCGTCGCAATTTAGCAAGTTCTTGGGTTTGGCCATGGTACCTAACTGAACGTCTCTCCCCCCAATCGCCGATGAGGTACATCTTTGGTCAACTCAATGTAGTACGGCGATGCCATTGAAAAACCTCAGGAAATCCTTGAAAGTCAGAAACCGGCTCGATTGGCCCCCCTTTCACACCGTCCCCAAATTCGGCCACCAATATTCATCGTACTCATCGGAATACTGTTGAGATCGTTACCACTGTAACGACACTCCACTGTCGCGAATCGCTAATGCGCGACGATTCCACCAAAGCGGGGATACTGACAATAAGGACGATGCCACATTTGTAACCGCTTGATCTATGGGAACCAGTGGAGAAGCATGGCTGGATCCACGATTCCTTCCACGGTCGGAAATCTAGATCACACTAGTTCTCTAATTGTACCCAATCAAACCACTCAAAGATGCCTCATATGCTCAACCGATGTAGACTAATTTTTGCGGCTAGTCTATTTTTACATTTTGTCCGCGGTTCAGTATTATTTCAGATTAATTTGCCCGTACTCGCATGACTTCAAACTCAGAATTGAGCGTACTGGTTAATTTTCCCCCCTCCCAGAGAGCCTATAGTTAATACCCGATCGAGTTCATTGTGTAGCGTTATTACGTCTGTCGTACCCAAAGACTGTCCCCGGTTCGAATCCTCCGGGTGGAGGAGCCCTCGCACTGAATTTTGAAACCTTCAACAATATCACGCCGTATCTTTATTACGATGCGCGCCCAAATTCACTGTGGTCTTCGAGTCCCTTGGGGGGTCCCCGTTGTGTAGCAGGTAGCCCACGTCCTGTCTCACACCCCACAGGCAGTCCCCTGTTCGTCCCGGGTGCAATCACACCTGACCGAAGTTTTAGTGCTTATTGAAATGCATTTGGTCGAGCAGTTCATTCAAAGTGCTACGGTCACGCAGGACAATTAGAGACCCGATTCAAGTGGTGAAGCGGTTATCAAGTCTGTCTAACACACAGACGGGCCCAGTTCGATCCCTGGCGGATACCTGACTAAGTTTCATGCTTATTGAAATATTTGGTCGACAGTTCCATTCAAGAGTGCCTAGTGGTCAGGCAGACAATAGGACGGGCCGATTCCGTAGTGTACGGTTATCACGTCGGTCTATCACCAGACGTTCCCCGGTTCGATCCCGGGTGGAATCATCCTGGCGCGACTCTTGTAAGCTTGCCATATAATTTATTACATGCGCGTCCAATCACTGTGGTTTTTCGACATCCCGTGTGGTGGATTCGTGGTGTATCGGTTATCAAGCCTATTTCACACACAGTCTGATCCCTGCGGAAATCATCTGCGGAGGTTTTAATGCTATATCGAAACAATGTGGTCGAAAGCAGTTCATTCAAGGAGATGCTCGTGTTCACGGAGACAATTAGACGCCGATTCCGTGGTGGAGCGGTTTATCCACGTCGGTCTAACACACAGCGGTCCCCGGTTTTAGATCCCGGGTGGAATCAGTCCTGGCGCCGAACTTGGTAAGCTTGCCATAATTTATTTACGATGCGCGTCCCAATTCACTGTGGTCTTCGACTACCGTTGTGGTGGATTCCGTGGTGTATCGATTATCACGCCTAAATCACACTCAGGCGGCCCCCCCTCCGGTTGTATATCCCGGGCGGAATCATCTGACCGAAGTTTAATGCTTATTATCGAAACAATTGTCGAGCAGTTCATTCAAGAGGGGCTAGTGGTCAGAGAACAATTAGACGGCCGATTCCGTGGGTGTTGCGGTTATCACGTCTGTCTTACACACAGACGGTCCCTCGGTTCGATCCCGGGAGACGGAATCACCTGACCGAGTTTTAGTGCTTATTGAAGAATTTGGTCGCGCAGTTCATTCAAGAGTGCTAAGTGGTCCGCAACATTAGACGCCACTTCCGTAGTGTAGGCGGCTACACGTCGTCTAACCACACCGACGGTCCCGGGCGGAATCAGTCTGGCGCCCTGGCGCCGAATCTTGGCAAGCTAACTGTATTTCGTTAGCGAATCGCTCAGCGCGAGGAGTCCCCCCAAGAGGAGGAATACTGACAATAGGACTATGCCACGATTTGTACCGGCTTGATCTATGGGACTAGTGGAGAAGCATGGCTGGGGCCACGTTTCAGTACACGGTCCCGGAAAATCTAAGCAGATAGTTCCTCTAATTGGTACACCTTAAACCACACGCAAGAATGCTTATAAATATCTCGAACCGGATGTATACTAATTTTTCGCTATTCATTGTTTCACATTTGTTCCGCGTTCAGTATTAGTTCAGATGAATTTGCCCACCTTACTCCGCATGAACCTCAAACTCAGAAGTAGCGTAATGGTTTAATTTTTTTTCCTCCCCGAGCCTATAGGTAATCCCGAGCGGGTTCACATGTGTAATGGTTTCACGTGTCTTACATACATACTGTCCCCCGGTTTGATTCCGGCGGGTGGAGCCACGCGCAATGATTTTTGAAACCTTCAACGTATCAATAAACCTTCAACATATTAATTCGTGTAAGTCTCCTAAAGAGATCGTCCAAACTCTCCAACATGAGGGTATTACTGTTACGGGTGGTCGTAAGATCCAGTTCTTCTCTTCCTGGAATGAAATTTGGGGACGTAGTAACAGTATGTTAGCTCAACGTTAATGTGGTTTTCAATGGCCGCTAACTCACCGAATTCTGTAAACTGGATTTAGGATTGCCATGTGGAAAATGGGGGATAGGGTTTGTCCTTGTGTGAGATTACGCATCGAGACGGGAGGTCATCTTTTTTGGGACTGTCTTAGATTTATGCTGTTACTTGTTTGAATCGAGAAGGTTTTCACCTAAGGCTGACTGATCATAACACTGTGTTTTGACTAAATATGTCTTAGTCGTCGCGTTCCTGTGAACCTCGCTCGTGAGTAATGTCTCCAACATGCTTTGGTATTTCTCTTCTGCATTTGTAAATTCATGAATATGAAATCAAGAAGATGCTTGCACATTTTGAGGGGCAAGTTTCACTACTGGCATTAATATTATCCGCCTAATTGTTTTGACGGATATTAGGCTTCGTTGAGGCTGACTCGAGCGTTGTCATCGCTTGAATTTGGTAAGTTTGGGATTGAAGGAATTCTTTGTAGAATTTCATCGAGAGAGGACAATTTCTGACTCGTAGTCCTTCAGATCCTCACCATTTCATGTATCTATTATATGCAAGGTATCTTTACCTCACCTACCGTATATTGAACGTCATAACTGTTTTACTTCATTTATATACCATAATTTAATCACAATCTGTATGTAATTGTTGTTCTTTTTTGACAGATAAGTGAGAGAGACAGAGAGCAATAATAAGGAAACAAAAAAAACATCTCACTCGTATATTTATTACAATGCGCGTACAAATTCACTGTGGTCTTCGAGTCCCTTTGTGGTGGATTCCGTGGGTGTCTCTGTTTCACACATCGCTAACTCACCCCACAGCGGCCCCGTTTTCGATCCCGGGGGATCACCTGACCGAAGTTTTAATGCAAATCGAAAGAATTTGGTCGAGCAGTTCAATCAAGAGTGCTAGTGGTCACGCGACAATTAGACGCCGATTCCGTGGTGTCGCGGTTATCACCGTCTGTAACACTCCGACGGGCCATGTTCGATCCCGGGCGGATTCAGTCCTGGCGCCAAAATTTTGGAAGCTATGTATTTCGTTAGCAAATCGCTCATGCTCGACGACTCCACAAGCGGGGAATACTGACAATAAAGGACGATGCGACAGCTTCGAGTGGGGGAAGCGAAAGAGTCTCGCAGCCCATTCCTGGTAAGAAGATATCGGTTTTCTCCCGGAAAGTTAGATAGTTGTGGATTGAGGGGAACTAGTTGTTTTACAATCCGTAATGATAAACTGAAATTTACATTTAGGTGAACTAGTTAGCGTCGACTTCTGTTGCGCTTATAATGGCCCAGTATTAGTATAGCATTTGAGTAATACTATTTCCTCTCTCTTTTATCCATATTTTAATTGCATGGAACTGAGAGTTCATGTATAGATGTTTGAAATGACTTGCAATAAATGAGGGGGAAAAAAAAAAGAAAAAAGGACGATGCGACGAATTGTAACGCGCTTGATCTATGGGTTAATGGAGAAGCATTCATTCAAGAGTGTAGGGGTCACGTAGACAAGTAGACGCCGATTCCGTGGTTGTAGCGGTATCAGTCTGTCTACCACAGACGGTCCCCGGTTCGATCTCGGCGGACGGAACTCAGTTTTCCTGGTGCCGAATTTTGGAGTACTGAGTTCGTAGGAATCGCTAGATGCGCGATCGATTCCACCAGCGGGGGCAATACTGAGTTGTTGACCGGGGTACGATAAGGAAATGGAATTTTGACAATTACTTTCTGCGAACCGCCTAAGGTGTCATCGTGACATTTAACTCTTGGTACACCGCCGGTATGCCATCTCATATTATCCTGTTTGTCAGATTGTCATGTGTCTTATATTTTATTCCTCTACACAGCATATGGTTAACGTCGCTTCCTGATAGACTTATAACCGTCAAGCGTAATGGATTATTCAAAATGTGATCGAATAATTCATTGGTGTAAATTAGTGAATGCTGATATTGATTGTTGAACAATTGTAAATTTGTTAATATGTTTACTATCCTTTGTTTTATTACATTGCCTCACGGTGTATCCCCCCCAGACTTCTTGTGCTAGGATCTAATAAAATTGTTTTCCCTTTATTTGAGGAAACAAGCCGGATCTGGTTAAGAGGGAGTTCATGTTATTGAGCAGGATACCGGGGTTGGCCTTCAGTTGAACAATTCAAGTTGAAAAGGTAAGCTTTATTTGTTTAAACCCATTATGTGGTTTGTTTAGGAGTCTTTGCCAAACTATTGTTTTCTTGCTCGTTATTTTGTGGCAAAGCACCTTCGTATCATTTTCTCTGAGATTTGTCCAATCTGTCTCCGAATTCTAGTACTGTGCTGCTATTTTATTGAACTCTCTAAAGTATTAATGGATATTCACTGTACTGATAAGACTTTGTTGTTGTTTTTCGGCAGCCCTTCAACTCGTTAGCTGTCTCCCTCCCGTCGGCAATCAGTAATCCCGTTCATTGTTAACGCAAATCCGTCTCGTCAGTTGGACAGGATTTGGGAGGCGGTTTGTAATAGGTTGTTAGATAATAAGTTAATGATTTTCATGGCGTTTCATCACACAACGTTTGTTTACACTAATTAAGAAGGTTTCCAATGTGGGCAAAAGTGATCGGCATCTGCCCGGTCTTACTGCATGAAGTGGAAACGGCCGCCAATTTTGTGGCAGTTTTCAAATAATCGTATTGTTATTTCTTGGTTGGCTCGTGTCTTAAAACTCATGATTCCTGATTTCATTTTATATTCAACTTATTATATCTATGGTAGTGCTACAGCTACTTTATGAACTCTTTGGCGTTGATAGAGTGACTGTGGTTTAATTGTTGCATGTGTAAGTTTATCATTGGGAAGCCTAGATGCTATCGTGTTTGAAAGTCAACGTTTTCTCCTATCAATTATTGTCAAACATCGTAAAAGAATTAGAGCTAGAGTTTGTATGGATAGGTATCGTTTTTATCCCGAAAAGTTAAACAGATTGTGGAAATGAGGGTGGGATTTTGTTACAATCAGTAACGATAAACTGAAGTTCCTATTCTAGGTCGACCAGTCGGCATCATTAGTTGTTTATATGAGTATTTGTTTGATGAGATCATTATATCCCCACTCTTTTATCCATAATTAATGGCATGGAATAATAGTTAAGTATATTGTTTTGAAATGATGCAATAAATGCAAAAAAAGCGGGCGAAAATTCTGACAATAAGGAAGATGCGACGAATTGTAACGGCTTGATCTATGGACCATTGGAGAAGCATGGCTGGAGGCACGTTCATTGCACGGTCAGGAAAATCTAAGAGAAGTTAGCTAATTGTAGTTAGCTTCAACGTCTGCTAATAAATGTGATTTGGAAGACGAAGAGAGAGCAATAAAAGAAAAAAAAAAGAAGAGAGAGTTACTCTAATTGTACACCCAATTTAACCACGCACAGATGATTATAATGATCGAACCGAGTTATGTCGGACTTTAAATTTTGCGCTATTTTTGTTACATTTGGTCGCGTGCAGATTAGTTCAGATAAATTTGCCCGTGCTCGCATGACTTCAAAACTCAGAAATTTAGCGTTAATGGGGAGGCTTTCCTTCCAGAGAGCCTATAGGTAATCCCCGAGCGGGCTCCATGTGGCGGTCTATCACGTCTATCTTACCACAAGACGCACGTCCCCGATTCGATCTCGGTGGAGCCAGCGCACTGATTTTGAACCCGTCAACAAGATCTGCCCAGATATTTAGTTCGATGCGCGTTCCAATGCACTGTGGTCTGACTCCCGTTGTGTGGATTCCGAGTGTAATTGGTTATCACGCTCGTTCCACACGGCGGCCCGGTTCGATCCCGGGCGGAATCACCTGACCGAAGTTTTAATGTATCGAAAGGATTGGTCAGAGCAGTTAATTCAAGAATGCTAGTGGTCACTCAGACATAGACGCCCGATTCCGTGGTGTAGCGGTGATCAGAGTATGTCTAACACACAGACGGTCCCCGGTTCTGATCCCGGGCGGAATCAGTCTAGCGCCGAATGTTGGTAAGCTACTGTACTTCGTTAGCGAATCGCTCATGCGCG
>JAODTK010001622.1:0-10802 GCA_026419785.1 Sclerodactyla briareus | reverse complement strand
TAAAACATTCGCATTGCCAACCTCACCCGTGGAATCGCCTGTGCACAGTGAAGTGATGCCTAATGCCAATGAACAATTCTTCCGTTTGATATTTCCTCTGAAAAACCGCTGGCTGTCATGATGCACTTCACTGAGGTTTGAGATGATCCCGACTTCATTATTCCGAAATTCCTTCACTTTGGTAATAGTTTCGCAAATACTGAAATATTTGCCTATTAATCCGAATCGTTCCAGAGAATATTCACACACCTAGCACATAAACCAGACTCCATGATATAACAACATTTGTAGCGCTATCATTATTACGCCAGGCCGCCGGGCAATATCATCATATCATGCATGCACGAGCGCACATGTTTTCTGAATCCCCATATCCAGGCACACTTTTGCGCGACACTCTTTTTGTACACATGCCGTGTATTCAAGTCTAGGTTGAGACTCACCGATCGGGGCTGCAACGTTATCCTCAATACCGTGTTTCGCTACATAACATTTACTGCATTACAGTATCCAATGCGAGCGCTGCGTTCACAAAGAGCACGCCGTTCGATAGATAAAACTCGGCGGTGTTTTTTAGATGTCGAGGCTCTGAGGTCAGGGGTCGCATTGTCGAATTAGTTTTCCTCTTGCAATGGTTATTGTCAGGGAAACAGGTTACATTGGTCATTGTCTGCTCAAATCTATTATAAACATAGCCGTGAATGTGTCAAGTCCAACTGAAGTGTTTTCTGGCACTAGTGCGGCCAGGCGACGTAGGAAATGTTGAATCGAAAGGGATGCAATAATAAGGTACTCTAATCAAAGTAAGGCCAGTAAAAAAAAAAATAGTTTCTCGTCCTAACTTCGCCGAAAGTTTGGGTATGAGGCCTTTCTTTTTCTTTTTGTTGCTCTCAGACGGTCCATATACAACTATTTAGTACTGTAGTCGCGGTACATCGTAAAGCAGACGCAGTTCTTCTGGAATGAGCATGAGGCTTTCTTTTTTTTTTCTTTTTTCCCCTGGGTTATACCCCCTAGTGACCACAAAGCCATCCCAAAGTGTTCTTACGTCGTTTGCATGGCATCGTACGTAGCTTTTTTCCTTTAAAACCATATTTTGAAGAAGTTATCAAGTGAGTTGTCAAAAAAAAAAAATTGACAATTTCTCAAAAGCGTGCGGGGCGGGACGAGAAACTACTGCTCTTTTCTTTTTTTTTACTGGCGGGACGAGAAACTTCTTCTTTTTTTTTTCTTGACTTAATAAGTGGACACACAGTTTTGCGATTCTGCGATAGTAGCGGCGATTAACAGCAGGCTGACTTAACAGCCTGTGGAAGGATGGGCCGAGTGAACCAGTTGATCTCGTCGAGGAATTGAACGAATTTATAATCATATGCCGAGGGGTGGTCATTTTTTTCTCGCGGGAAGGTAACTTGCATGTTCTTAACCCGGTCATTGTCCCCCTCCCCCTTCGCCCAGAGTTCCTGCCAATATTTATTGGGGACTCATCGTGTCTCACCGTGCCCCCTTTCCATTGCCCATTTCCATTGGATCTTTCATGACCGTAATCTCACTTCCAAAAGTTGCATCGTATTTTAGACTGTCACAACACCCAACGCAAACCTTGAAATTATCCCTAAGGCGATAAGTTTTTGGAGAACCTTCCTAAAATGAAAATGGTATCAATTGAGGAAATTACTGCTGCTTAACCTGTCTCATAAGGCAAACGGAAAGTGCAGTTTCCTGCAATCTAGGGGGGGTTCTATCAAACGAAATTATTTTCTTGCTCGCTACGCGCCAACCGGTGGTGGCACTCCGACTTAGATAGACCGTATCATCTGGTCCGTCCACCCCAAATCGCCAACAAACAATCGCCGTCAACTTGACTGCGTGGCTGGTGGTTTGCTGGTCAGAGGCGGATCCAGGGCGCCCGTTCCCCTTCTCATAAGCCAGTTTTTGTGTAGTTGTAAAAATGCGCAAGCTCACCCAATGTACTGAACAGTGGCGAATAGACGGATTTCCTCCATAGCCAAATCGTACGGCTATTTGTAAGGAAACTGTCACCATTATTTGAAAACCCAACAAATTCATCCCATTTTTCGGAGGGGGGGGGGGGGGGGGGATGTGAAGTTATTTGGAAGGAGCTGTAATTCTCGACAGGGGGAGTTCCGAAGGATCGTTCTGCACTGTAAGTTCAAAACGTCGAACTGCCCGGCGTTCCCTTAGACCTTGCCTTTGACCACAATATCTTATCATCTCATTAAACTGTAAATCTGATCCTACGAACTAATGCCTCGAACTGGTATTGGCGTTCATAGCAAACGAAACAGATCACAAATATGGAAATAATTGCTTGAAATCGTTAAACGTATAGCACAATTGTTCTCAAGGCCTTTTGCAGAAGCCGAAACCGAGGGAGAGAAGTTCCCCCTCCCCTCCAACCAATCTCCATGACGCCATCAGTCATGCTTGCGCGTCCTCCTATCTGGCCTTTTTTTTTATTACGCCCCTGTTTTTCCGCGCGGAATGAGTGATTCGTGCTGATTAGTGTTACTCTTCGAATTACCAAAAATCATTATGGTACATCGGTTCATCATATTACCAAATTTAATTTAGCTAACGGGTCCACCTCATTGGATGGGTTTGACGGGCCAGCCGGAGCCGCTGGTTATTGTATATATATAGATCGATTCTTTCATAGTATAGCGAGGTGATTTCCATAATGACGCCCTCACAAAAAGCGCATGAAGAGAATTATTTTGGAGGCCGTACTAACGAATTGATCACAGAGCAGTTTTTCTTCAGGGATGAACTTGCAAATGGGGACTTTTACTGGTGAAAATAAACAGTCGAGGATCTGCATTAGGTAAATAACGGACGAGGCGCAGCGAGTTCGTTATTAAGCATAAATCAGAGTCGAGAAGGTTTATGACCGTAACAGTCGACCTGACTGTAGTTATCCTATTCTACAAACCCGCAAAGTCCAGAAATTATCCAAACGAATTAAGAGGATATCTATCTCTCTAGACTCTATATTTTGTATCTCCAAACAGTAAATAAGCAGCTAAGGCGAACTATTGCGTTGGTTCAATCGAATGGAAAATTGCATGCGTACCATACACTAAAGAATGCAGTGCGTGCTGTGCGTACTTCCACGGAGACGCAATAAAAACACGCGGCCAACAGGAGGGTTTCTGCCGCGTCGGGAACATTGGCGTGTTGCCAATGCAACGAGCGACGCGTCGGTTCGCTCGTTGTATTCCGTTGAAGCAGTACGCCCTTTGAAGCGTGCGTATACTGAAGCCGGATCTGCGCGTTCAAACATGAGAGACAGTGCGTTCTTTGGAGGACCTACCTATATTTCCAGGTTTGCCTTAGATTTGGCGTACTAAATTTTAGCCATACCCTCCGTTCATAAAAAAGGCCCCACCTAAAGTGTAATCTAGTCTTACCTCCAGTCTTGCTAATGTGAACCATTTCCAGGTGGCAGCTGATGGTGCAATAACACACCTATAAACTGCACCCGTTTAGGGTTTGTTTTTGGGGAAAAATAATTTCAATAGTCTATAGGCAAGGCGAGATCAGAAGGGGAAACACCCCTCGGCTTATGGGGAAAACAATTTCCAAGGATAGCCTTCTGACAGGTGCGGATCTATGCGTAGGTGGATAGGGAGGGCCTTCTTTTCTTATCTGGAGTCTTTTGAAATTTCCTGTGTACCGTCCACACTAGGAAGAGTATCGCACTTCGCTTACTTAGATGGGTAGCTGACATTCTTGGGTCTTAACGTTCGGTACCGGGCGTAGCAAAGCGGGCGTGGATGTGGGGTGTTAAACCCCTCCCCAATAATTTGGTCGCTGTCAGGCACAAAATATATCACAGCGATGCACGGTATATGTAGCCGTCAGCTGATGAGTTGCAAGAATCGCTGGCTGTGAGGGAGGGTAGGGCAGGAAGGCGCTAGCCGAATGAAAATTTATGATCTGCAGAGTATCCGGAATGGACTAATGGAGGATATGAAAGTCCCTGAAAAATGAGATTCGCCAGCTCCCAACGAAGGGCACCACTGATCAGAAAAATTTTGGCAGAGAAAAATCAAAGATTAGGAGCAGCAAAGCGCATCCAAAGCGACATGTGAAAATGTGACTATGTTTGGAACAGGAGGAGTGTTTTTACGGAGTGCTAAAATGCACCCGAATTGAATCAAAGACAACCTGAATGTGAACAATTCTAAAGTGGGGAAACTGGGGTGGAGTACCAGCGGAGGGGGCTGGGGGGGGGGTGGAGGGGAACTTACCGCAAAGTTTTTCTGAGATGAGGAATTCGGAGAGAAAGAGAAATGCCAGACTTCTTGACAAATGTGGGCAGACAGGCAGAGGGAAGGCAAAATGTGCTGGAAACAGACAATGGCACCGCGAATATTCTGCGACTGGGCCCGAATTTTTGATAAAATGCACAATAACACGCCAACAAGTCTCCCGTGACCCATTTCAAAAAGTCGGGCCTAAATTGGAATGGTCGCGTTGGCGGTCGCTGTTATTTACAGCAAATCCCCAAGGACCATTTGGCAGAAAAGAAAGAAAAGGAAAAAATCACAAGATCCTGAAGTAGCAAGTCGCATCAAAGAACGTGAAAAATGCAAAACTGTTTCTGAAATGAAAGTTGAGTGATTTGGTAGAGATTTTGAGCCAAATTGCATATAAAAGGCCACCGGACGGAACAAGCAAGCATTTTGCGAGAATGTGACAAGATCGCCACTAGGGTCTAGTGATACCTTGCCATTTCTTTGAGTAATGTCCAACTTTTATAACAGGAGACGTTCAAAACCACCTAAAATCTGAATCTTTATCCCAATGCAGGCAAGATAGAAGATCAATCACAACTTAACCCAAAAGTTGAGTGTAAGTAGCACGTTTCTTCCTGGGTCATTACTGCGAATATAACCTTGAGCTTAGTATCTGCGATTTTTGGTAATGAGCAATCCCAACACTCTGTGTAATATCCAAGCTTGGTTTCGACGGATCACCAGGATTGTGAACAATATGGAAAAAAGTTAGGTTGTCAAGGTTCAATACCAAGCCATGCATGGGTACATGAAAAGTTTGGTTCAGTGGGTCAGGTGGGTTTTAGCTACAGCGAACGAAACAGAAATTACATTCATGCTATTCCTCTGAGAGGTTCCAGTGCCGAGAAGTCAATGTCAAAAATGAAATTATCAGTGTTCTTGAAAAATTTTGTTTCACCCTTTTACAGAGGACATGACTGGAGATGAATGATATAGTTTTTAGTACGCAGGTAAATGACGTATTCGTTTGTTGCAACACGATTGAGTCTGGTTCTTCCGAAGAACTGACCGGAAGGTCACAGGTCATTAGGTCAAAGATGTCAAAAGGTCAAATCCAAAGGAAGTAAAAGTAGGTTATCAGATGTAGTTTGCAGAGACGTACTACAAAATGTCCATTACGCCAACCCCCTAAAAGTTTCGTTGCGAAGACATTGCAAGACACTTAAATCATCACTGTTTACCTTTACAGAGGATAGCTGGAAAAAGTGTTGATAGAGTGTTTAGTACGTCGTGCATTGATTATTGGTTTGGCAACAAGATCGAGTCCTGGGTCGTGAAAACAAAAAGGACCCCGGAGGGTCATTAGGTAAGATGAGGTCGAAGTAGGTCACCAGATGTAGTTCACATAGCGAACAAAACTTTCAAATTAAAACCATTACTCTGAAATTTTGTTTGCCAAGATATAGAAGAATTGCCCTATAGTGACCTTCAATGACTTGACCTGACACAAAAACAATAGGGTTCATCCTCCACCATATGAGCAACCAATACTAAAGGAACTAATAGATACTTGCCTTCATTGATATCGGGGCTGACACGATTTTTTGCATTCGAGATCTCGGGAACCGTGGATGACCTTGAACTGCACTGAAACAATGGGTTAATCACTTATATACATTGAGAGACACGTGCCCTAATTTGAAGACTGATACCACGTTGCGTGCGTTCGATATCGTGCTGGCAAGAGGGTTGTCACAACGCACACACACACACACGCACACACACACACACACACTCGGCTCTTAAAAGTCGAAACGTCTTGATAGCTGCGGACGGCAAAATTCCTGTGGCGAGTATACTGCATGTTCTTCACCAATCCACATTTATTGTTTGTTCACATTTAATTGACCGTTACTGAATCTGTCATACTTGGAATGGCTTGGAACTTGTATACCACAACCACATTAGCCTAATATTTGTTATCAGTGCCCAGCACAAAGTTCCCAAAAGTAATTCATTCCGAGGCCTGTATATTAGCTATATCGTACCCAACAAAACTTTATGTGTCATGAGAGGTGACAGGTGTTGATGACAGATCTTCCACAGACGCTGCAGCTCCGGGAGTAAATGTTAAACAAACAAACTCTTCACAGAAGATGGGATAGGGCCTGGGTAGACAAATTGGGTAATTAATTGATTTTAATAAAGCAATCCTTACTTGCGAAAAAAAGTAACTCAGCCTAGCCAGTGGCATGATTCATCCACCCACAAAGTTTCAACCTGATTGATGGTACGGTTCGTAGGAGTCGTACGAATGAAGACTTATTGGGTTAAATAATTGGATTTTTTAATAAAATTTCATCACATAATGAAACAAAAATGTAACTCTTCCTAGCCAGTGGCATGCTTCATCCATCTCACAAGTTGCACACATTGATCGCATTGTACGGTCTCAGAAGTTACGAATGAAGGTGACGAACAGAACGGACGAAACAAACGAAACTAACGGACGAACGGACGGAGAGATATGACGCCTTGTAGAGCTGCTTAACCGCAGATAAAAGGTATCGGGTTTAGTAATGCCATATTGCCTCCCGGCCCTTCGAACTTATGTCCTAAGCTCCGTGCGTATTTGATGTCAATATACACTAGCGCCACCAAAAAAACCTTAAGGTCCTTCAGCTCGAACTTCTGCTTCCGGCCGAAAAAAATGCGAGCTAATGCAGCAAAAATTTGCGTAAAATACGCGTGGGTCCCCCTGATATGTCCAGTGTTTTTGACCTATTTCAGGGAATATGGATTCAAACAAAACAAATAGCCTCTTCGCGAGGTTCTGACCAAATGGCGGCACGCGGGCCAGAATGGCCCCGCCATAAATACCAAGTTAAAAGAACCTAATTAATAAGGTTTTGCAGAAAGAAAAGGTAGAAATGATAAACGAACGTCTAAAAGGTGGAACACGTCGATGATATATTACAATGTCCATTATACAAGAAATATCAATTATAACTTTTGTTCTAATAAATGCCCGTATAGATTTTCCGGGATATAGGTTCTTTTGTTTGTTGTGATGAATCGCATTCTAGAACGAACATTTGGCGGACCACGGAGATCCTTCTTTGAAAATTTGTGCTACGCTGCTTGACAAATCTTGGTGCCACTTGCCCACTTAACTTAATCTAAAATCGCATACGCATCAATAAACTGTTTGAAGGGATTATTCTTTTCAATTTGTGAAGTTTATGGCAGTTTTAAAAGTTTAAAAATGGTTCTCGTCGTGGCATCACCATTTGGCGTCAAATAAACCCAGTTTGGAAAATTTGCGTTGAGCACGGCTTAAGGTGAAGTTTACTCAATTTGTTTGAGATCCCATTTGGCATTTGAGAAGAGGCTAATTTCGAAAATTCCTCAGCGCCTGCCGGCAAACTATAAAGCCGCTTCGCTTGGCCCGTATAAAAAGCTTAAACATAGGGGTTTAAGATGATTTTTTTTTCATTAAAGGGAAATGGTCCTTCTGGGGGGGAAACCGTGCTAACTGATGAAGGCCATGTAGACCAGAGACCTCATCAAAGACAGTTCAGAGAAATCGGGTCCCGAAAGAAATAAGAAAAAAAAAATGCTGGACGAATTTCGTGTCAATTTTCGGGTGGTGTCTGTTCTTTGCCATGAGGCACCGGAAGGGGGAAGTATGGAACGCCGAATGCGGCCACAAATTATGTGACGTACTCGTTCTGATGAAGTTAATCTTACGAGGAATAAACGACCCTAAGAAGTCATTATTCCTCCTAGGTTCCAAGCCAATATGAGAAAAATCTAGTTTCTATCGCCAAGAAAATCGCCGTGGGACGAACAATGAATCGCCGTTTGCGCCAAAATTCAAGGCAAGTCATGGTATTTACCCGTCAGTTTTCAGTGCTAATAATGAGTTGCTTAGTCATTAATTGCACCGTTCTATGCAGTATAAGACTTCTTTTTCTATTATTCGTCTATTTCGGAGGGCATAATAAGGACTTGGTTGCTCGTTATCCCGCTTATCCCCGTTCATCATAAGACTTTAGCTGGTACTTAGTCCTCCTCTATCAATCATAATAATGACTTAGTTCTCGTTATTCTGCCAATCCAGATTCATAAAATTGACTTAATACTCATTATTACGCCCGTTCGATCCATAATAATGACTCGATGACTCATTATGTGGCCTGGAACTAGACAGCAGAATGGAGTTCTAGGTCGTTATTCCGCTTCAGTGGTGGCGCAAGAACTTCCCCGACGGGGGGTCCGAGTTCCCCGACGGGGGGGGGGGGGGGGGGCAGTTCCCCGACGAGGCTCACCCAAACCCCTAAGTCAAAACCTGCATTTTTGATGTTTTCATTTTTTGAACATTTTTCTTGAAGAAGAAAACAAAAACGAAAAAAAGGAAAATACACATTGTGGAGAGCAAGTTTACTTTAAATAGATCCCACTCAAATAAGACGCCTCATATAGTAGAATCAGGAGTATTCCCAATAACTGCACAGGAAACACCTGGGCACGCGTCGTGAAAGCACCCCACTCCACACAAGGCAAAAAACAGTGATAGACGGCAGAACGAGCATCCTCCCCAAACGAATTGGAACCTCGTAATATCTTGCAGGCGACATTTCAAAGATATCCCTAAGGTTGTGTATCCTATCAATATTCCACCAATGTATAGTTTGCAGGAAGACGATTACGCTGATCTTAAAACTCGAGCGAGGAACTTGGCATTACTATAGAAGATTGAGGCGCGCGAAGCGCGCCAAAAATTTTAAGCTTCAATCTAGGAATTTTCACTATTAAAGAAGTTTGGAAATATATACCGTCGGGGCAAAAAAGCCCGCCGTGGGGTGTGGTTGTACAGTTTAGCTAACCCACTCGAGCTCCCGAAGAGATGGGAAAACGGGGGGGGCAGGACTTCCCCGACGGGGGAGCATGGCCCCCCTGCACCCCCGCTGGCGCCACCCTGACCTGATTCCGCTAACGCGTGTCAGAAGAAGTGAGAACTGCATAATGACTAGAAGTTAAGTCCTTATTGCACCGTAACATTGGCGCACTTCCAAGAATAGTTGGCGCTCTTCCAAAATTGAAGCGCTCTCCCGGGGTAATCAGAGTTGCCAGCCAATTTGGTGTTTTAGTGCCCCTAAGATGAAAATTGCGGGTCGTGTGGAATGTGCCTGGGAAAATTTTGAAGGAAACTGCAAAATCACAAGTTGGCTTTATTTGAGTGTTTCTCTGCTTTATTCATCCGAGCAATAATTCATTTTCATTCGTTGTCGATTTGGTTTCGGTATGGCTTCCTGGGGCCCCAGTTACCTCAAGATTCCTCCATGTCTGAATCTGATGTAGCAACTTCAGTGGGCGGAAGCCTACAAATTTGGGGGGGGGGGGGAGGAAGGACAAAAATTGTGCACACCGGACGCATAATCCTACTAGTGTTTAGCCGTAACACGGTTCGTTTTATAGTTCTCAGAACAATGTTCTAATGTCACAATCGATAGCGCCTAAAAATAAGTTTAAAACTTGACATTGCCCGGTTTTGGAGAATTTAAATAGCATAAACTTGACACGTCATGTTCTTTAAACATGCAAATATGGTTTCAAATAGGTGTCCGGCTTGAAAGGGAGAGAACTTAGAATTCATTACGAGTGTTGAAAACAGTTATAGTGTTGCTTTTTACAAAAATGGATTTGAACGTAACACATTGTTCTCTACTCTGCATATCGGGCGACAAGCCATAAGATTGCAGGGAAATTCCCGGAAAGCGATTACGAAATACCACGCGGGCACGCGGGGCGGGCGGAAAAAGGAAGGAAAAAAATCGCACATGATGATTTCGAGAAAACGCCCGCCAGCCCGCCAGCGTGCATGGAAACGGCTCCATTGAAATAACGGTGAGTGATTTTAGACGCCCGACCGCCGCCGCCCGCGTGATGGAAACGCCGCTTTAGGTCATTAAATTTATTGAGAAGACTTTCATACCTTAACAACACCGAAAATGAGAATTATCGAAGAATGATGTATTTGAAGCCTAAACTTGACCGGAGCCACTGTTTCGGCTATGCGCAGGCGTAATGCGGTTTGTTGGTACGCCGCAGACGTCAGAAAAATATGAATCCTTCATAATGGGCAAATAAAAAGAAATCCATCAACATATGCCAAAACTGTCGGAGGGGGTCTAAACAATTCTGAATCGGAACCCAATGCAGTAATTTTCCTGCAGGAAAGGCCGTTTCGTATATTAATCTGGTGGAAAGAGAGAATGTCGATTGCGCAATCAACGTTAACGTCGCACGCCCACTAGTACCGCCCTTGATTCAGCTAGACAGCGAGCAGAACGAAATCGCACAGGCGATTGTTTAGGAAAATCCCGATTGGTAAAAGGGGGCCACCCTGCACATATGAGTGAATGAGGCTGATACGAGGTGAACAAAGTCAAACGCTGCTTCAACGAGGTATACCGAAGCCAAAACGACAACGAATGGAAATGAAAATTATTGCTCGGATGAATAGCAAGCAAACAA
>JAODTK010001621.1:0-185023 GCA_026419785.1 Sclerodactyla briareus | reverse complement strand
CCCGTTGTCCTACCTGTCGGTAATATTTGTGAGAAACAACACCTACGCAAAGCCATGACGTAAATGCTAATTGCACAGTAGCTCACTTATTACTTGAGCAATGCAATGTGACTACACTTGAACATAAAGGGGTTATATTGTAAATCATTCAAATGACATGACAAGTTCACTTTTGAGATCAAAGGCCCTGATTCCCTGAACATCACATACTGTACCATTGGTCACTAGACGTCAACTAGAGTTGACGTGCATTTGCTGCAAAATCACTTATTCACCATAACTGCGCAAGCGGTCCATGTTGTGATGCCATTTTCCAAGGCATTGGAGATTTATCAATGGCAACTGGCAGCAAATAGTTTCCTAAAAACCTGACAACTTTTGCATAATTGTGCACACTCAGAATTTCATATTTAAAGCTGAAAATCTAATCAGTTATTCTGCACCTATGTGCCAAACCAATCACATTTTCTGGGGTTACTTGGATTTGTTATGGGATATGTGCATATTCCTTTCTGTCGGCTGTGAGCATCACGGTTGAACTTGAACACTTCCGCTCCCCCAGTTCCGAGAAGTGTCCGGTCCCTGGGAGTTCCACTGTAGTCCTCTCGGATGGGGGACGTAAAATGGCGGTCCCGGAGCAGGTTTTATTGTTTCACCCCTGCCTTTTTAGCCTCTGAGCACTAGTCCATAAGAAGGCTATTATCGCCGTGCTCATCCCATGATCAATATGGCCAGGGCTTCTAGATGAGCCTTAGTTGGCTTCCTAAACCCGTAAATCAATCCAATCAATAAAAAAAAACTTGGAAAATATACTGATATAACGATAGTTTGAACACGAAAGAATTTGCTTTATAGATTTATACTTTTTACTTTTTTTTTATCATGTCTCGCATCAGTTATTCTTATATCCGTTACCATTGCACCTGCTTTGTTATTATGCGGTACGGGGGGAGAAAGAAATTCATATAACACGTTAAGTTGGCTCTTTTTAATGCGAAACGGATCCTCCAGAAATCGAAATTGGATCCGGTAAAATTGGAATTTAGAAGGGTGAAAATGGAAATTGCCTTTTTGTCAAGCGGAAAATCAGTGGCCCTACTTGCCCATCTTGTTCCGATCACGAGATACCGATTAAGCCACGACACATTGGCATCAGAAATTGCAACATTTAACGCTCAAATTGGAACCCTGTGTACACACACACACACACATTCAATCACACTCAACCAGCTTCAGCAAAACTGTCTTGCAATTTAACACGCGCTCGCTCCACCTCCTCTCCTCCCCCGCCCTCCCTCCTCACAAACGATTGTTTATTCAGCGTAACAACATAACTAGGTTATTGCTGTGCCTGTACAGTACATATGATCTGAGACCACTCAACTACACCATGGCCTATGCACCTATAACCCATTTACCTCCGATTTGGCATGGATACTGAGCAGACACGTCCTGGAATTTGATTGCGAATTTGCTAAAATCATTGTTAAAACTAACATTGCATCGTTCAGCATATTTAGTATCTTGAATTTGATTAGCACAATCTTGCTGAATTTATAAGCATGTCATCAATATAGCACTTCACTTTGTGAATGGAGTTTTCACCACTGCCTAATCAAAATGATTTTGATTAGCTTTGAACATTTTTTGGGTAGTTTTTGCCCTATGGCCAATCCAGATAATTATGCCCCTGACCGTTGTATCCGTGAGAAATTGGTGAATCATCGAGTCATCTCATGGCATATTTGCCGTTTCGATACGCGGTCCGGGGCTCCTTTTTTCCAGGAAGGACCATTTCCGAACTGGAACAAGCTCCTGGTAGTATTGCTGGATTGGGTAACGAGAAGGCCTTCAAGACGGGCAGCTAACATCTGGTTGCGGGGAACCAATAATGGTCCTTCTTGTGCACACAAAACGATCTCATCTAATGCCCAGTTGGGCGCTTTGGAGTAATTCACGAACAGATGAAGACGTAGGTCTACATGGTCACAAGCCCAAAGCAGTATTCTTTGAACAAATACACCAGGACACAAGTTCTTCATTCATCTTCATGATTACTCACCAAAGCACCTCCAAAGGGCATTTGGTGGAGGAGAGTTGGATGTGCAGGGAAAAAGGACTATCTATTGGCTCACACAAGGTGTTTTGTCCACGGCCCTCTTGCATACATTTTCACTTACAAGACCAGCAATGTTGGGGGGGAGGTTGTCCATTAGCAGAGGGTCCTTGGAAAGTAGGAGCCCCCAGCGCCATTGACACGGACAGAACCATTTTGAAAGACTAAGTGTTAGACCTGGTGTCACTCGAGGAGGAATGAAGATGCCTTGTGTGGGGTAACAATCAATTTATGGTGAGATTTGTGGTGACCCAGGTCACAAGATTGTGAAATCTCCTCCATGCATCAAGGGTTTCCATTTTTTATGGAGGACATTGATTTCACTAACACTATTGGTGCACGAGGGACGTCACCGGTAAAACATCTACCAGCTCTGTTTTGGACCATTTCAAGTTTCTTTTCTATTATTGACAGGGTGTAAGGAGACCACACTTGGGTATGCAATTAGGTTGGAGGGAAATAGATGTTGTAGGCAGTCAGTTTCTTTAACATGTGGGGGCAAGGTGAACATTCCTACAGAGGAAGTTCCAAAGAAGTGGCTTCAGCAACTATGGAGTGGGGTCATGACAATTGGAGTCCAAAATTAATCCCCAAGATAGGGTGAGAGGGAACAGGGGCAAGGGGGTGGCCAGAGAGACTATATTTAAATTTATGGCTTTGAGCGTGACTGTAAGGACATAGAATTTTTGGGGTTGAAAGGACATTATCCCAGTCCTTGGACAATGGTCGAGTGCTTGAAGGCATCCTTGAGTGCTACTTGGTCTAAAGGGGAGTCGATCTGTCTGTAGAGCAGGGCCATCATCGGCAAATAGCTGAAAAAAACATTCAGGGAGGTTGTTTATGTAACAAAGAAGACATCTCCAGCAACAAGGGTTTTTTTCTGGGTGCGATTCGATATAAGAATGATTTACACATCCATTAGTTCCCCGTTTATAAGCAAAACGTTTCAATTTTTATATACGATATGGAGCACCTGTCCCAGGCCTGGGAGAAGTCAGGTATATACCACCCACTTGAGAGCAGTGGTTGATGGAATAGCGAAGTCATTACAGTGAGGAGAGGTTAGCTAAACGGTGGACCTGTTTTTGTGGGGGAAGCCTGCCTGAAAGGGTTGGGTAGATTATTTCTCCCAAATGGGCCATGAAGTGACTTGATGAATGTGTTCAAAAGTTTCCCAACCACCTGGTGAGTGAGATGGAAGGTAGTTTTCACATTGGACTAGAACAAATTACTAGTCCGGATTTTCCCAAGATGTAGATTGCCAAACCTACATCAGGGCAGATGATTCTACCTAACATAGCCACGATGTACAGGAGCTTAATCATCAGTTAGTTAGAGGGGAAATGTATTTCATCATCAAAATTGGTCTTCGCAAACAAAATGTACTGAATGCACTGGTGTGTTCATGACGAACACAAACAGCACTAGGAAAACAAAAGCTCTATCCACATTACGGTCCATGGACACTCTTCTTCAAAATATCCCTGTTAGAAGCTCCTATCCTAGGAATAGAATAGAAGGGCCTAGCCTAGTACTCTCAGTCTCACATGGCACAATCAAGTAGACTATGTTGGACCAAAAACAGTTAGGTAGTCAAAGATGGGCTCACATAGGACATATGAAACCTTCTATCCAATATACAACCAGCCCCATTGTTCAATAATGGGTATATTTCCCCTTCTGTGACTACTATCATATTGTGGTCAAGTAATCAATTCAAGAATCTTTTGTCGGAGACAACAGTGGCGTGTTGCCAGCATCATCTTTCCTCGGGAATTTTTTGTTTTTTCGCTAACTTAGTGTGAATCCCTACCGCGTTCACTTATACCAAGCGCATTTTTTGAAATCCAAACTTATCGGTATCTCGACGAACCTACACTCTAGCCTACCCACGTAGGTATATATGCAGGATTGGATCAATATTATTTATCGGCAACGGAACTATTTATCTGCCAGGAACTATTTATCTGCAACGGAATTGCCTGACATCTCCAAAAAACTTGTTTTTCGTTATCCGATATCTCAACAGAGACATTATTAGGAATAATCAGGGGGAGTTTTTTCTCATCTGTTTTGGATCGTTTATCGTTATGGAATGTGGAACAACGGGACACAATTTTTTTTTTTTAAAATTGCACTCTAAACTGTCGTGAAATTACCAAAAGAAGGACCAAACACTGGAACTTATGAAGACTTCAAGATACATACTCGACGTCATCGCTTCAGATGACAAAAATAAAGGTCCAGACGACATCAAACTACTATTGCAGTGCTTGCAAGAGTCAGAAAACCAACCATTTTCATTACATTTTTCCCCCCCCCCAAAGTGCCTGTAGTAATTCCTAGCACGGAGTAGGTTTCTTTGTTAAGAGAGGGATTGATTGTACTTTCAAAACCATATCGGATCGCCTTGCTCTATTGACATGTATAGAACTTATTCAAAAATAAAGTCCACCCTTTACATTTAGAAACTGCATATGCCCCAACCTCGGTGTTAACTCACCAGAATCCTGAAGAAACAGAAAAATTTCTTCACAATCTAGAGAAAATATATTGAATACAATAAACAAAAAAGAATAATAATATGTGGTGGTTTCACGCGGAAAGTCGGCTATCCAATCCCTCCATCCAAAACATATCGTAAATATACTACAGGTAGAAACAATACAAATGGCGAATTGTTTAACAGAATCTCATTGGGCCGAAACAAACTTATGTAATACTTTCTACAAAGCACAAACTTGAGCATATCAACATTATCGAGTAATTTCAAGCTAATACACAGAAATCCTATCAGAGTCAAATGAACTATATATAACCCCATTAAACTTAAATTCTAATAACACTGACGCTCGAGCGTACAATGGCCTCCATATCAACACTGTTCACAAAATCATTATAAGTAGTTTCACCCTAAACAGCTCAACGAGAAGGAAATTTATCCAGTCAAAAAGGATGTTATGAATTCAAGTCATCTTCAATCAAACAATTGACTAAAATGAAAGTGTAAAAAACGGTCGAATGAAGCAAATTTTTCTGAATAACCTAAGCTAATGGGATTGATAAACTCTCATCAATTTGCCTAGGAAAAATGCCGAAAACATAACCCACCCACAGGAAAAGTTTGTTTCAATATACTGAAATAGCAGACCTATTCCAAAAACAAAAAGATTCAGAATTCAATCGACAACTGTAAAGAATACATAAGAAGAGAGAGCTAAAAACTAAAAGGAATAAAATAATCAAAAGACAGCATTCACTAGTCAAAGCGGCCACATGAACAACAACTAATTGACGAAATTACTGAAATTGAAACAGTAAGGATGACTATCACCGCTTCTTGAAAGCCAATAAAAGTAGTGCAAACAAAAAAGTAAGAAGGACTTCAATTTCAATTAAAATTGATATGAAATCATTGGAGATACAGATGCAAAAATTTAACGAAAGAAATTAGCCACATTTCGAAAACACTTTCAAATTGTAACACCAAGAAACCTAAACCAAACGTTGCTCCCAGGAAAATGAAAAACATTTGATGAAGATGAAATTAAAACAGCAGTGCATCATTAAAAATAAAAATCCCCAGGTTGTGACCAAATCCACAGGCGAACATCGGAAATATGCCCCATGCACCATAAATACATAGCTAATATTCTACTGAAATAAACATAGCTGAAACGAAGAAGAAAAAGACAACCCTACAATAGGAATTGAAACAAGGAAATCCTAACACCAATCCAAAAACCCAGAGGAAATAAAGGCCCCCAGAAAATTTAAGACCTATGATCTTACTTTCAACCTGGGAAATCCTCGCAATTTGTATTACAGGAGAATCCGCCCCTCAATTTGATGAACATATATACTTCCCGTCACCCAAACAGGCCTACACCTCGAGGTAGATGCACCGCAGAGCTCGGTGTTCGTTTAAAATTTTAACAGAAAAAGCTGTAACTTCAATAGGAAATAACTCAACCTTCTATTGCGGACATGAGCAAGGCGTTCGAAACGATCCAAAGAGGCACACGAACAATGATTTGCAACAGATCTCGAGAACGACGAAACAGCTCATATACATTTCACTAGTACTGAACGATTGTTCATACACAGTCAATAGACGGCAAATAGGGATACTTTAAGCACACACATTCGGGCCCCCAGGGGGTGACGGGTTTGAGTGCTCATATCTTTATAAACATACCTGGCCAACTCTTTAAAATCGGATGAAAATGATATTGATGCAGTTATCCAAAACATCTCAGTTAGTTGATCATGACTACCAGCGCAATAGTAATACCGACAACGTCTTCACGTGGACCAACAATACGCTGAGATATCTCGTGGGATCGACTGGTGAACATATATTGCAAGACATCGAAGAGCGACGTGACTGAGAAAATGACAAGACGAAATCTCAAAATAAACGGCACGAAAAATGAGAAAATTTTCAATCACAAGACAAGGCAATGGAAGTTGAAGAAAGAAATTAATACGTAGGAAGTTTGTTGGGAACCAAAGAAGATATTAACAGAAGAATTGCGTTATAACCAACAACGCTTGTCAACACTATATCAACAATGTTTTCAAGAGCAGACGATTAAGTACGGGAACATCCAAACCGGAATTTTTCGATTGCCCTTATACAGAGATTTTTTCTGATATAATTGCGAAAGCTGTGGGGTTACAACGACAGAAGAATCTTGATCACAAAAATGCGAACACTTTCCAAAGAAGACGACTCCGCAATGTTCTCAACCACAGAGGGACCAAATGGACCAACAACAATGGAGATACCAAACGATGAAACTATGAGTGCCCAATCAGTCCTTGGTCTTCGTAGTTAGCACCATAGACGTTTGAGATTTTTCGGTCAACGTCGCCAAGACTCCAAGAGGAGGAAATAGCTTCCAGGAGGGGATCGCCTTGAGAGAAGCATTGAGACATTTACTGCTATAAGGCCCAGGTTGGGAGGAGGGAACGTTGGGAGAGACCCTGTGAATATCTGCCGGAAAAAAAAAACAAAAATCAAATATCGCAATCCAGGGAACATCAATATAACAGTCTAGCGGGAAGCAGGAAGATAAACCTGCGCAAGGATCGGGATGCATGGAGGAGATTGATCAGAAGCAGGTCGGATAGACGCGGACTCAACCGACTACGACTATGGGGGATGTGATGTCGATCATGCAATAAACAGCTAGGCGCCTCGGGCCCTAGTCTATTCTCGGTGCTCATTCTATATTGGACCAGCTCTCTCTTCAACATTTGTGAACACATACATAATCCAAAGCTCACAGTGCCATCGCTGAGGTGAGCAGGAAATGGAAATAAATGAATAGCATAGCAGGCCAATAAAGTGGGCAAAACTACACTTCAGCGGGTGTATAGATTCCGGGGTTATCCGTACAATGTCATCTAATAGTACTGTTAGTTGGAATTGTCGGTGGGAATATTTGGGAAATAATAGAACCCGATAAAGGGGGGAATGCCATATTAAAGCGTGCGCAGAATTGGTACACACTCTGAGTTATACAGTAATAGGTTGATTGGAATGCATTGGGAAAACAGGTTAGGATAAAAATAGGGATATCATCGACAGTAGTAATAGGCAATTCCTGTCATGCGGAATATTTTGGGTCGAAAAGTTTCTGCTTACCTTCAGGATACTCCACGTATGTGAGAGATAATGGTTTCCCACTTGATGTCTCCATTGAGCAAATCATCATTATCAGACGCTAAATACATTCCCCACCCATCATGAAGTTGAAGAAATAACGAACGTTACGTACGTATATGTGAGTTGACCATGCATGCAGTGCGAGCGGGGCAACTAGCTATGCATATATGTGTACCGTCGCGACGAGTATGCAGTATTTCCGTTCCAGTGTGGATTAGTGTATCTCCCGATCGATCAAGAATACATTATGCCCTTCTCTTAGCATTAGAACAAACTGAGATAATGTAAACAATGGAATGCCTACTATTTTAGTGTTACTCTGTTCATAGTTTGAGGACTCATTCCTGGATCTACATTCCGTTGTTGACAGAAGGTGACTTCTAAATGTATGGTATCAATTTTCTCGTTCAGGAGAAAGGAAAAGCCTAGACTTGGTCTGAGTAGTGAAATCCACTCATTGGCTCATATAAATTCTATCATACAAAAAATGTGGATATTGATTTGCCACTGTCTAAATATCTCAATTGTCTTAGCCGAAACTATTCAAACACTTTACAAAAATCCGAATCTGCGCAACATTCTAGTGGCTTGCCCCCAGTATCAAACAGGGGACGAAGTTTCCGCCGGCACTTCTCGGCAATTTATGGCGGAATGCCGATACAACAAGGCATTAGAACTGGTAAAATGACAGCATCCATTGTGCGGTGGCAGACGCCGGTTTTGGTTATGCCTGGTTGGAACTCAAGGACAAAGATTGAAAGGTTTTAACTTCTCAACAACTCAAAGAACTAGGGTGCGCACTCATACTGGGTAACACGTTCACCGGAGATGAGGCGGAGTATACTGTAGTAGGCCTACTATAATGGGCGTATCGGATTTCGTACACCGTCATTTGGATTGTTTATGATTATGAAAGTGGCACGATTTTGTCTTGTCACACTTCACAGCAATTTTCTTCTGAGCCTGTGTGGTTATGCTATGATGAAGAATATGAGCGTTGTTTTGAAACGTTCTAGCGCGTCTATCCTGTGAATAGGACATCATTAAAACTGTTACGCGGAAAGCCTAAAATTGCACAAAAAAACCGATACCTCGCGCTATTGAATATGATATACCCCACTACAATAGTAACGGACCACGTCTTCTTCTGCGTGCTTCCGAGGTTGGTCTGAGTGCGCGCTGATTTAAAGAAGAAGCTGAGAAATACAATGATTGATACAGGCCTCAATTGCCGGATGCCCTTACATTTTCAAAGACTTCAACGACACACGCAGCGACTGCCGTGCCCTATTGCTCATTGCCGTCGGTGCCCTTGCCCTCCCCCTCTCAAAACTAGCGATAGTACCCTACAGCAACTTTTGAAAGTTTCCGTTGAATCATCAGGCCCATTACATGTAAAAGTGTCATGGTTTTCATCATTTTCGGAATCAATAGATGAACTGCATAATTAACGTTAACCCAGGCCTGGCGGCCCCGCGCTGCCCACACATTACATGAAAATCAAAACGGCAGTATGAATGCACTGCGGCGGCCTACGTAAGTCACATAATTGTACATTCACTATATCTGTACAACTGTATTTTCTGTCAAACTCACATGGGAATTTTCTGCAAAATATCATCACTGTTCAGCTACAGCAATGCTATCGACATGCAGCAGTGCAGCGCGTGTTGTCATTGGTTAGTTTAAACATGTGATAAAATTACAATGCTCTGATTAGTTGCGGTCAGATTTCTAGCGTCACAGTGGGTACCAACAACCATATACTAGTTCCGCGAAATAAAGACTTTTTAATACAGACCTGCAGGCACTTGGTAATTGCATTGCGTATATAAGAGTGGGGCCGCGGGCTGTAGCATAAACAGAGTATATTATTATTCCACTACTCTGTGAACACTGTAGAATAAAGACAATTTGAACACTGAAAAAGTGTTTTAGATTTCAGACAGAATATTTTTAAATAGTGCAAAAGAGCAAGGAGGGAGGTATACAAGGAGAGCGTGAAATTGACCGATACCGGTGCCAAGGCATCGGTACTACCGGTTCCACAAATACTGCACAACTCTAGCGCTATGAGAAGTACGCTATACGGTCGTATGTACTTGTGTGGGGGGTTTGAGGTGATACTGTTATGATTGTACTTGCACGTGAGTTCCTTCGCAGCGACGAAACTTTTCACATCACATTTATAAATTGCAATATAGCAAGTAGTCATACATGATACGTGTGAATGAATTATATTGCCAGAAAGCTACAATTGTTTTTTCATGGAAAATATCAATAACGATCCCATTTGGGTATCTAGAGTAAATTAATACGAGTTGAAAAATCATTATCAAAATCGATAGGTTGATCGACCGACAAGAATACACTAGAGCTTGTGCG
This sequence comes from Sclerodactyla briareus, assembly GCA_026419785.1. Classification (NCBI taxonomy): domain Eukaryota; kingdom Metazoa; phylum Echinodermata; class Holothuroidea; order Dendrochirotida; family Sclerodactylidae; genus Sclerodactyla; species Sclerodactyla briareus. Next base: position 174,848 of record JAODTK010001621.1, on the reverse strand, counting down.
CTAGCTAGCTAGCTAGTATGATGAGAGAGTTACATGATTACAATAAAACGTTTGCGGTAATTTTCAAATTTGCCTTCTTGCCCTTGTCTTTTTTCAGATTACCTTGCTGCCCTCAAAAATTCTTCTAAATTGCCTTGGTGCCCTGCCATTTTGAATGTAACCGAAGGCAATTTTTACATTGCCCTCAGAAAAATGCCTTGCCCCTTCCAACTTTCAATTCGAGGCCTGCAATGATACCTTTGCCAAAAGGAATCTATGCAGTCATGCATTGTGTGTGTGTATGTGATGCTTCTTCTAAGAGCAATATCTAAAGAACACAAGCATCTGTTAAGTTCAAATTTGATCTGTTAGTGACAGTTATGAAGAGGAAGACCCATATTGTTTCGGAGTCAGATCTGAGTTATCTAAAGTCAGCAGAGGTCAAAGTCGGAAAAGCCTATAATGCTGATAACTGTGCAACAAAAAGATGTAGAGAGCTCATACTTGGCATGAAGGGTTCCTATGTGGAGTAGATGTGCACTAACTATGGTTTTGGGGTCAGGCCCAAGGTCACCAAATGGCAAGAGAGGTAAAAGTCTGAACAGCTTGTTAGCACAATAACTGCAGGTGCAAAAAAGGATGTAGAGAGTGCATACTTGACACAAGGGGTTGGCATTCGGAGTAGATGATCCCTAATGCCAGTAATGGTTTAGAGTCAAGTTACAAGTACCTAAGGTCAACAGAGTTTGAAGTCTGAAAACCATGCGAGCATGAGAACTGTGAAACCAATTGATGCAGAAAGCCCAGATTTGGCATGAAGGGTTGCCATGTAGAGTAGAAATCCGGTTTTGGAGTGTGGTGCAAGGTCACCAAAGGTCGACAGAGGTCAAAGTCTAAAAAACCATGTATGCATGAGAACTGTGCAAAGAAATGATGTAGAGAGCTCATACTTGGCATGAAGGGTTGCCATCAGGGATGTAGCTGGCTAAAATTGGCACCAATTGCGTTCAATTTACTAATCAAGTAAAAATTATGGCATTCAACTATTGTTTTGAGGGGTAAAACTAGGAATTTATTATCTCAGTGCTGCGTTGGAAAGCCTGACTCAAATTTGCTGGGAGTGCCAGTTGGTCAGGCCCAGTGCTGGCTTACATCAACCAGCACCGTCCAGTGTGGTTGCTATGTGGTGTAGGCAAGGGCGGCGATTTGTGTTGGCGATTGGGGGGGACGGACAAGATTAATACTATCTAAGCGGAGCGCCACCACAGGTTGGCGCGTAGCATACCAGAAAATTTTTCGTTTGACAGACCCCCTAGATCGCAGGGAACAGCACTTATCGTGCCTTTTGGGGCAGTAAGCAGCATTCCTAAACTTGATAACAAATTTAATTTCAGGAATGGTTCTCCAAAAACGTATCGCTTTAGGGATAAATTTCAAGGTTTTGCGTTGGGTGCTGTGACGTTCTAAAAGACGATGCAAGTGAGATTACGTTCTTGAAAGGAGCTATGGAAACGGGCAATGACAACAACCACTACATTCGCGCGAAGCGTGAGATTTTGCAGGATCCATTTGACCAACGACATCGCACTGACCCCTCTCTGACCTCAGTTAGATAGGCCTGAGTTTTTTACTCAAAAATACTACCCCCTTTTTATCTCTATGCGGACCACAGGCACATGGGAGGGACAGACAGGTGGCCAAATGCAGGGGCGTAGCTAGGGTTTGACGATTAGGGGGGTGAAAAGAAGCAAAATTACGACTTGAAAAACTGAAAACAATCAAACTGAGCCAATGAGCATGGGGGGGGGAAACATATATTTAACAGGGGGTACAAAAATACTATCTAAGCGGAGCGCCATCGTCGGTAGGCGCAGAACGTACAATGAAAGTTTGGTTGTGCAAGCTCCTCAGATGGCTGGAAATTACTTTTTCCGGGCGTTTCAGGCTGCATGTACCATGCTCTAAACATGGGTATTTTATGATCACAAATTTGCAATCGGTGGAAAATTTGGACATTTTGTCGTACCGTCGGTCCTATCGCTGTCCCGACTTCAGCTTTTTGGCCAGAATGTTTAAAAAAAAATGCTGCTCCTTACCACTGGCACTCACACTAGTGTGCGCATATTTTTCCGGGCTCTCCGGACGCGTAAAACATCGGGCACTCACCAGAATGTCTGGTAATTGTTACCTTTGACATTTCTCTGCCCAATTTCCCAAATTCTCCGTTGAATTTCCATTGTATCTTGTCGATTGGTGCCACAAAAATTTGTGAGGAGGGGGGGGGTGCCCTGTTAGAATCGTGTGTCCACTGTCTAGTTATAGTTGCCGAATACTTGATGAGGGCGGGCAGAACCGTCCTAGCTGCCGTGATTACAGCAAGACGTTAGTATGCTTCCGACCACCATCCAGCGGAGCGTCAACTATAGCGCGTAGCGTAGAAAATTTGACAAAAATATAGTCTTAAAACAGCAAAACTTTCGCATGTAAGTACATGGAAATCTATTTCGATATATCAGGTTCGTTGCCAAATGTTTGTAATTGAGAAATGAGTTAGCAGAAGTAAGTCCGTAATTATTTAGGCCTACACCTAGGGCACCATCTATAAGCGAAGCGCTCCCATGGCGCGGAGCTAAGAAAATTTGGCGAAAATATTGTGCTAAAACAGCAAAATTAACGCCCTAAGTGTATAAAACTCCATTCGGAATCTGATTCTGAAGGTGGTAGACTGACTAACTTTTTATTTATGTACGCCTAGCTTGGTTGAAGACCATTTTTGGTACTTAGAGACTGACTTCTGTGGGAGAGTGTCCCCCTATTGGGGCCCCTGGTTACACATATGTAAATTTTCAAACTGGCTAATCGTTAGTAAATTGCCAAAAGTTTATTCGGAGGAGTTTCCAGTGTCAATTGAATTTTGCAACAACGGTTCGGTACAGGCCTACCACAAATCCGATCCCAAAATGCTAACAGCCCTGACACGGAGCCGAATTTCAAAAGATGCCCGGTGAATAACTGGTCCCCTAGCAGGAAATCGACAACGTCCAGTTGAAGTAGCAACACACCAAGCTGGTGAAGCCAGTCTTATGCAAACGATAGGGATTGAAGGAGAACCCTTCTTTCATTGATATTTAAGAATGACCCAGAGTAAATTTCTTGTTCAGGAACATCATATGTCTGCACAAGGCACATATTAGGTCTGAACACTACCTGCACATGAAATTACTGCGCGCGCGTAGCGCGCAAAAATTTCGAAAATGAGCCAGCAGAATTCACCAACTGATAAATAAGGTCATTATGCATTTATTTAAACACAGGTTGCGCTGGATATGTGGGGAACAGTGTCAGCGAAAATAGCGTCGGGCTCAACACATTGGGGGGGAGGGAAAAAATGCATTGCGTCCCCCTGCCCCTCTCCCAACCAAAATATGGGGGGGGATCCCGTCCCCCCCGTCTGGGACCCATGATCGCCGCCTTGGGTGTAGATGATTACCTATTCTTTTGGTTAGTTCCATAAAGACTTCTGAAGTACACAACTAGAGGTCAAAAGTCTGAAAGGTTTTGAGCATGGTAAATGTGCAACTAAGTGAGTAGGGAGATCATACTTAGCATGTTAGGGTTGCCAACTTTGCAGTTGGGTCGATTGTCCCTATTCGTTTTGGAGAGGGGACCAAGGTCACCAAAGGTCAGCAGTGATCAAAGTTTGAAAAAAGTGAGGAGATGGATAAGTAGATAGATAGATGGATGGATGGCTGAGGAAGGACAGATAGGCCAGATGTAGATAGGGCAGGAGGCGGGCAGGCAGGGGCAGGCAGGCAGAGCAATCTATCTTATATACGCAGAATCCAGTGAAGTGCTCAAAGCGCCAAGGGCACCGAATGTCAACAGAGATCAAAGTCTGAAAGTTTGTCGCATGATAAATGTGCGATGAATGATGTCCAAAATTCATACTTGGCACGAAGGGTTACCATTTGGAGTAGAGGATCTACAAAGGTTCTGGGGATTCAGGTTGCAGTCTACGCAAATTACAGTAATAATACATAACTTATATAGCGCAAAAGTAAAGTATTTCAGTGCTGCACACAAGTTACGCATAAGCGACGCGAAAGAAGTGGTTTGAGACTGCGACTTGAACTGAGCCGCGAGGAAATCTGTCCTAAAACACTTCGAAATTTCAAATATGTTGTCAATCAATATAGGTTAACCCCACGGTTATTTGTAACGTAGCATTAGCATTAATTGCCAAGATAATGTAGGAACTTAGCTCCAGGAGTGGAGTATGTCCCAGCCCTGTTTTAGCATTTGTAGCAGATTATTTTGGAGAACTAAGCCCTAAAGAGGAAAATAAAACATTAATGGCTTTGTAGAATGATTCACATTGGAAAAAAACTTATAGCCATGGGATTCTATTTTAATTGTTCAAAACTGTGGGACACTTCTTGTCTGGAGCCTCAAACTCCCCTATTTATAGCTTTTATAACACGTTTCAAGTCAATCGGAAAAGCTTTGAAGAAGGCAGCAGTGTCGGCCCATAGCAGCTGGTGGCACAATAGAGATGGCCAGTTGGCCTATTAGTAGGAAGTCATTAATGTATTTATGAAAATCATTCACGGTGACCCAAAATTAGGCCTTTGTTAATGGCCAGGTAGGGTCCCACCTACCCCACCCCCCCCCCCCCGCTGACTATTGTGAATAAAGAAGAAAGTTGTGAGCCCAATGAGGCTCATTAAAAAAAATAAAAAGCTTTGGGAAGTGTAGTGTGAGGGGATTGAGGGGATTGGCACATGTACGTGAGGAAAACATGTCAATCATTTTCTGGGCATGCACTCAACCCAGTCATCTGCGTTTGATTGTGCATGGCCCCCTAGATACCACGCGTACCTAATTTTTGAAAAAAAACCGATGAGTTTATGCCTCATGTCCAGAAATTACTCTAAAGACCTGCCTAATATCAATATGGAGTAGATCACATAGGAAAGTGGCACACATATATCTGACCATTCCAAATAGTGAAATGATTTTTGGTCATATAACCACTGCAGATTAGCAAAAATGTTTCGGCGACCGAGATTAATGAATATTACAGTGAAGCTTGAAGTGCTGCAGTGCTATGCACCCACAATATTGGTTTCCTTCCTTACAGGGCCCTGAACTGATGGACAAGGCTGGGAGGATCCACAAATTAAGGGGACTGGGACAGATCTTTTGTTAACAGTAAAATTTCCATGAATTTCCATTAAAAAATGCTCTTTCCCAGTATGTGATTACGGGAAGTACTGAATCCAAATTGTTGGGCATAGAACTTTTCCGATGAACTACATTCACTGTAGCGCTAAATTGCCTCATAAGGTGATTTCAACACATACTGTAAGCAATGCTGGAAATGAAGATCACAAAATATTAAGGCTCCGTCATGATAGTAAGTCATGCTAGGTAGGGATCTGACTAAGACCTGTGTACAGATCCTGCATGAACAATTTTGCACCAGAGGTTACCGGACCAGCTGACCAAAACCTATTTGAGTGATCATACACGCCGAAATACATACCAAACGGCCTCATCTGCTGAACGGGACTTTGGCATTGTTATTAATGAGAAAACCTTGCCATTGGCCACAAGTGAAAGTAGTCTGTGATAGATCAAGTGGCCCTCTACAGGTCGTATGTGGAGTTGCTACTTGTCTTATGCGTGAGATCATTTGTTGTAAATATTGACATAACACTCTTGAGTAGATTTTGTACAGGTAGGGTTTTTTACTTTGCCTGAAACAAAACTTCCCGTCTAGTCTGCTAGGAACTCTATACAGGGAAATGATAAGAGGGGAGTTGGAATGACAGTCTCTTGTCTTGCAGATGAGAGCAATGCTAGAGGGCTCACCATTTCCATTTTCTATCACTGGCTTAGTAAGTGATTCCCCGCTTAGTTGACCAGAGCCCTCACAGCTAAGGCTGCTTCTACTAGGCAGGTGAATAGGCGAAACGACAGGCGATTACCCAGAAAGTCGAATCGCTGTCGCGTGTCGCGTGGAGTTTTATTCGGCACGCAAAAATGAAATCATGGGGGAACAAGACGGGGAGGAGTGGCTATTTAGTGCGAAAAAGGACAAGAAACATGGCGCTTGTAATATCCACGAGAGCTTGCTAAAGCACATCAATTTAGGCAGATGTCACTATTGCCACAGGATACACCTCCTTATCGATAGATGAAAAGAGAAGTGTCCACACCAATTGATGGAACTAATTAGGATATGAGCCTATAGGGCTATGGGCTTCCCTTAATTCTTAAACAGGTATGTATGTCCCTTAGAGAATTTCCAGAGAATTTTACTCTAAAAACAAAAGAGTGAATTACACTCCCATGAAGTGGTCGGTGTTGATCATCAATCCATTTCACTCCATGCTAGAACATCTTCGCCCATTATAGGGTTTAATGCTTCACTTTCTAGAGTGGAATTCGAAGTGCTGCTGATTGACCACTCCAATGTTTCAGAAAGCATGAGTGCGTGATACACTCCATTGCAGAGCGCATTTCACTCCATAGGAGCGGAATCCGTCGCCCATTATGGAGTGATACTCCACTCTATAAGAGTGAAATTCTACTCTACATTCGAGGTGTGCTGACGTACCACTCAATGGAGTGAAATTCACTCTTGTTTTGGAGAGCGTGCATGAGTGACATGGGTTAACTAGGACAATGAACATGACATTTTCAGGATGAAGTTGTTCAGTAGTTTGTTTTGCCGGTGGGTCGAAAGAAGGCTAAAAATATATAAATTCCCGGTTGGTCAATTCCCCGAGTGATCTAACTGTATCCAACCCAGTTAAGAATAATGCAATGAATAGACTATGTAGGCGTAACTGGTGAAATAAAGGGAATTGCACGCTGTATGTGACACGATATGCCTATTTGCAGAAAAAACTGAAATGCTCAGTATACTGTGTCCCAATTCGGCGTTCCATATTGGTTTTTTTTTGTCAATAAATCACGGGCTGTCGCACATGCGCCTATTTGTGTGCCAATGAACAGATAGGAATAACACAGGAGCGAAAAATAGTCTGTTTGGCGTATTTGCACATTTGCCTATTCGCGTGCCAATGAATAGACCATGACAACACAGGAGCGAAAAATAGTCTGTTTTGTCCTTTTTGCCCATTTGCAAAATCACAAACCTGCTCCTGAGACGCTGCCACCAATTTTTGTTTCTACTGAAAACAGTCAGAGATAAACTAACCACTCAGAATTGTCATTATCAGCAAGTGGTGAATGCGTACCCTAATTACTAGGTAGATTGGACACAACACAACAAGGAATCCCACATGTACAGTTAGTGTTCACTCTACTTGGACTCACGAAGTAATGACGTGAAAGAACGCAGCATCAAACTTCTAAATTGGAAGATATTACTCATGACAGGACGACCATTTATATCAGTGTAGTCCTATTATTTTTAATCATAATAATATCATTCTTATATTGCGCTTTATACGTATGACTCAAAGCACTGGGAGGCCATTACCCCTGGTCAATGGTAACTTGTTCCATCTGCACCAGCGTGCACACCAATATATGACCCAGCTCAGGTAAAAACACAATATATTATTCTCTTTACCGCCAATTGAATACTGCCTTCTTAGAGGAGCGGCCCATGTCGTCTGGAAATTCTTATTTGGTCCCGGCAGTCATGGGAAAGTAGGAAATTTCATCCCAAGGGAGCACAGCCCTGATAAATCACCTTATGTGGCTATTTTACATATCTGCCAGTGGAGACACCCTCAGTGCTAATTTGGTCATTCCCCTTTATCCCCCAACCTATAAGCCATGCCTAAGTAACATTACTGCTACGGACACCTCATTTCTTTCCAGGACAGTGGTGGTTCCAGATGGTCTCACGCGTGGAACTCTCCGAGGTTACGGAAGGAGGGGCGCAGGTTCCAGTCGCACTCACCAAGGAGGAAGCATAGATTGACCCCAGAGAAGTCCATCGAAATCCAGAACAGCATCGGGGCTGACATCATCATGCAGCTGGACGACGTCGTGCACAGTTTGACCACTGGCCCCAGGGTGGGAGGACATGCATAGTATAGTACTGTGTACATGTTTTTCATGATTTACAAGTTTGATGTGATCGTGGGGAGACACTACAACGCTTCACTCTTCTTTTTCGACAGGTGAACCAGGGATAGATAATGAACACGGCCATAACTTACCGAGCTCCTTCTGCCCCCGGGAGTACCATGAAACCACAACCCAAGGATGTGAGTTTGTTCTTAGGTTAGCAAAGGTGAACATTTGAAAACCTGTACATGATAGGTACAGTGATGTTGGCTGGAAGGAACCAAATTGTGGCTGCAAAGTATATTGGTCGAAAGTCATCAGTGGCAGTCAAGAAATTGAACATAGCTATTTGGTTTTGGACCGGAAGGCATTGTCAGTGACATCAGTACTTTTGGTTTACATTCATCTCATTTAATTTGAATATGGGATGGAAGATGGCCCTGTCACTAAATTGTTAGTTTTAAATTAAAGTTGTTTTGTCTCGCCTGAACATTGGCTGTATGTGTGGTGTTAGATCATGCTTTCTCATCAGCAGGCCAGATTCCTCTGAAACTGTGAGACCGATTCTCTCATGAGATTTTGTATACATAGAAATCTGAAGTTGCACACGATCAAAATTATATTTAAGACACAAAAGATATTAACATAGTTAATTTTTTTTTAGTATTCCATGTTTGAAACTAATTAGCAAGATTGGAAAGCCAAACAATGTGCGCCATGGTAAAGTGGGTGGCACAAAGTGAACCGTGCAAGATAGTAGATACAGGAGCTGATGCATGTGTTTCGCGGTCGATAGTCCTTTCTTTTGAGCTATCAGCTGTTTGAACCATCCTGGATGGCAGAGGGCGAACGAGAGCAGTTTGTGGTAGCAGATGATAACAGCCGATTTGTAACTTCAAAGTTAGGTAGAGTTTCTTTCAAGGAATATTTTGCATTGAATTATGCAAATGAGACTATTCAATTAGATATTCCAGACCAAAAATCTAGTCAGTTCATGTAAGAAACTATCTGTATTTATATGCAACCACCACTTACCCATTAGTTCCTATGGTTTACCTGTAATCCTAACTAATGGGCTCAAGCAAGCATTAAATACCATCGATCAAACAAACACACACACAAAAAAACAAAAACCAGCGCAGGTTTTCGGTATTTCTGGAGTTGTCAGGCATTGTTCTAAATATCTACATCCCTGGCCACGTGAAAGGTCGATACGTCATTGCCATATTCATTGAGCTACAATTTTCACAAGGGGGCTATTCAGTATGCATATGGTGTTTGGCCAAATATCAGAGGAATTCAGATTGAGATGTAATAGTATGACTGTTGTACACAAGTTACTGTAGATTTGAACTTTCTGAGGAAGATATCTGTTCAAAACCCATCAAAGACAATGCAGAGTGGATTGCTTTGTGAAAGACTTGAACTAAATTATGTGAAGGCATTGTTGATGCAATCCATACAATGATGATGCTATAGTGTCGTGCATGATACAAGTGGTAAGGCAGGTGGTCGTTCCGTAGCCTTTCCGGGATGGACCTCAGGTTGTTTTCGATGGTACGCCATCAATAATGGGGGCATTTTCAAACAGTAGTGTGAATCTGCTTGCTATCGCGCTATCATCTGGCCGACATCGGTAAAAGTCGGTCCCATAAAAACTTAGTTCCAATTCAATGAACATGCATGTAACTGGCTAGTACATGCAGGTACTGGCTAGTAAATGCATGTTTCTACATCTGGTTGATGCCTGTCTGGACAAGTGGGAGCCGAGCTGAAAAATGAACTGCAGCGCATAAGAAAAGTCCGCGGCTAAGATAATAATGGCCAGTCATGCATGTTAGACAGGGCCCAGGGGGTACCTTGCAGATACGCACCAACAACAGCCCGGTCCAGTATCATGCAGCAGAATAGATTCGCCAACTGGAGGGAAAAACGTAGCGCTTGCGCCGAGGGCCACAGTAGCCTTGGGGAGAGGAAGATAACTTATTCGTTATTTCCACAGATCTATACGCTGGCTGGACCGGTGCGTGAAGGCCAACAAGAGGGCCAGAAGAAGAACAGAATCTGTTTGCGATTGTGCAGGTGGGCTGGATTCGGAGCGAGGACGTACGGTGTTAAAAGGTAGAGTAACAAAGAAGTGGTATATACGCTGACAATCCCGGCCGGAGAGTGTGTAGACAGCAGTGGATCTAATCGTATATACTCGCTCATAACCCGATCACGATTAACGGGGGAGTAGTTGAGAGGGTGGAAATGAGCCGGTTCAGGTTACAGTGAATGAGATATTTAATGGTATGTGTCAAGGTCATAGGGGAATGAATGCATTTCGAAGATTGAACGTACAGTGGCAGACGATCTTAGAAACTTTCCTGCCATAAATTACAAATCCTGCCATCAAACTTTACAGATTTCCCGCCGTACTTATCAATAATAACACCGAAAACATGGGACGAATTGGTTGCGTTCCGATAAGTGGGACAGGTTAGATTACGCCGTAACGATATTGTATGGGGGGAAATGACCGATCTCATCGTATTCCGCTGAGATGTTCTGTGGTGAGCATTTGCCCTTAGAACACGAACGGCGTATTACAAGTATCGTGGACGATATCGACAAACAAAGTTAGAAATCTGTCTAGTGTCTGTCGTCTGTGTATCGTCCCTCCCCCCGTCGGACCGGTGTAGTTAGTTAGTTTATACAAAACCAATGTCAGGTAGTGGTACCGGTGAAACGCTTGGAAATCCAAAGGTCATGGGTTCGGGTCCCATACAGGAGGCAGGATGGTTTCTTCTCTAGGCAGAAAAAATCAAATTGACGGCAGGTGGCCTGAGTGATCAAGAAAATTGGTTGGGCGCAATTACAAATCTCGAGCCAGTGAGTCCAGCCTACTAGTTGTGATGAGTAACTGGTGTTTGCACCAGGGAAGGAAACGTCAGCAGCACTGCCCAATGGTTCGGACATCAGTAGCAGGTATGCTAGGGTGGAGGTGCCATGATCATGAGCCCCTGCTGCTATACTTTCCTCCTTCCTTAAACAGCCCAGTGCTACCAGATGTGATCCTCAATTTTTTTTGGACAAGGTGATGGACCTAGTTGGGTGCCCCTTCCCCAACACCTCATTAATGAATTGCTATATATTCGTTGCAATGAGCAAAAAAACCCCCCGTCTTTACCACCACTTGTCAACCGTGTTTGCTGCAGCATTTTTCACAGGGATGAAATCATCAAATGTTCCCATCCTGTTCTGGGTCCATCATTCTACTGTCCCCGATTTGTCAGACAATATCATCTTGCCGATCTCCGAACTACTTCCCCCACTATTTTCCAATGAGGGAACAAAGTGAAAAACAATGTTCCTCTGTGGTAGAGAGCCCAAATTGAAATATCTGGGGGAGAAACAATTCTGTTGTCAATTCCAGTAAACATAACTGTAGTCAAATTAGCCTCATGTATGGCATTCATCTGAAGAACACAAATCCAATGTTGAAGGACAATTCACAACATAGGCAGAGCTGTCTCCTTGGACGTACCTCCCACATACGATCTTTGAAATCATCTAGCCAGGCTGTCAGATGGCCATTGGTCAAGATCAATGTTTATAACATACGACATTGCTTGATGTGCATGGCGGTAATGCTCCAACTTATAGTGGTGTAACTTCCCCTTCACTGGGAGAAGGTCCGAACGAATGTTAGACCAGAGGACTGGAAATTGGTGAATATGAAACCTCAGTGGTTTAACACCCACGACTCTGTTTGAATGCTGGCACCCCTTGCTAGTGCCCTATCGTGACCAACATGCCAAGAATGAAGATTTTTTGTTTCGTCTCTCTCTCCAGAGATGGTGAAGCGAGACAAACCCCTTGGTTATCCATAGGGGGGCTCATGGGGTGAGAGAAGGACCACGTCTGGGAGATGGTTACCACCCTGTCCACTGACCATCTCCCGAAGAACGAAGCCCAAATACTGCATGGGTGTAGGGTACGAGAATATTTGACAAGGCTGCAAGTTAACCATTGAAGGAATCATTTTTATGGTATATCTGGTATTGTTTTCTTCTTTCGGTAGTATTGCCAGTAACATGGGTGTCAACAGGTGGGGCCCAGTGACTTTAGATATTCACCCAGCCAAGTTCTGTTTTTTTGACTGAAGGTTATCGGAATCTATGCAGTCCAGAAGTATGTTGTTTGATTCTAGCCTTGGTTTAACCCCGGTAACTCTACCCACCTCCACCAAAAACTGGCTCCAGAACTGACACCCACTTGACTGAAGTGATTCCCTGAGGAGAAACGTAGTGTTCAAAGAGGTGTGTTAACGTTGAGAGTGGTTTTGAAATATTCTCATGCAGGCCAGCTGAAAGACACTGGTGTTTCTGCTTCACCTTGGATTGGTAAAGGCCAGTAGTCATGTGAGTATGACTTGACTTTTGTACTTTCTATTTATTACATTATGACAAGCCCAAAACCTCTGTACTGAATTTCAGCAGATTCATGTTTTTCTGGCAAGGCAAACTATCACTATTGCAAATTTGACACAGGGGATCCCCTGCAATACACGTCAACTTGACCATGTTAACCTTCGAAGACCCTGTAACAAACAAACTAAAGATTTGAATGGCTAAACAAGGAGTATTGCACTTCATATGTGACAGAAAGCAGCTGCTGTTTTAAACGTAGACCACTCTTGGTGGAAGTGTCAACGCATTCTCCATTACATGGCGCATTGGCGCACCCCTAGGGTGGAAGAATGGTAGAGAGGTATCAGTGACCCTGTGCAAAAGCAAATACTCGTGGGTTCGGATCCAGCAGTCCACCAGGCCTTTTTTACTAGAGGGCGGTACTTGCAGTGTGATGGGCGAGTTCTTGGCCTACAATTCATGGTTCCGCTGTAATGCAGTGCCTTTTCTGGGGTTACCGAGTTTGTTACGGATATTTGCATCAAGCTTTGAGTCTGTCTGCTGTGAGGATTCACATTGAACTTGAACTTTCTCTCCTCCAGGTTCTGCGAAAGTTGTTGGGTCCTGAGTTCCTGATATTTTTCTTTTGGATGTGAAACAGTGACATTGGTTACACCCCTGCCTTTGATATCATCTGAGGAGAAGAGAAGGCGTAGTTATTGCTGGTGTCCATCTACTATCAATATGGGAATACTCAATTGGCTTCCTGACCCATAGAAATCAATCAAATGTACCCCAATGCCCTGACTGTTTCACTCATAAGTGGGTCATCATACAATCCAAAAGAACTCATATGTTATCTGTATCACTTACCTCAATGGTCAGTTTACAAAGCTACATGGCTCATGGGTGTTGTCAAATCTCTTTTACTTACTCAACTTACGCCCATATTGCACTTTGGCACCCCACCCCTCGCCAGTGAACATCTGGCACCTTTTTACCGTAGTCCGGCTTTGAGCACCAACCCTATCGTCCTCGTATTTTGCCAGTTGGAACGTTTAGTTTATGAGGCATCTTTGCTAAGAAATTTCCATCGATTTTTTCATCGCGAAAAATCACCCATCTGCCTTCATCGACAATCAATCTTTAGGACATTTTTCTTCCGACCTTCGTCCCATATCGATGATATGTTTATCCTTAAGCGGTTTGCGTGAGTATTGGCTTTGGATTTATTACTCCCGCTCAGAATCCCTTTTGCAGTAATGTCTATTTAAGCCTAGCTGCTCCTAGCACAATAGGGTGTGCATGGCTTCCCGTATCCTACACCCGCGGGGTGGGTGGGCTCCTAATTGTGTTTACAGTGGGGGCTGGACTGTTGTCGCGGGTGCTTTCCCTAGCTAGCCCCCCCTCCCGCCCCCCTCCCTTCCTGGGTTTTTTTCCCCTTCCCTCCCTTGTCCCCCTCTGTCCGGTGGGGGGTGTCTCTGCGCGCGCGGCGCTAGGGAAGTTTATGCAAGACGGGTGCGATCGGGGAATGTGGATACTTTGTTCCTTAACTTGGCTTGGAGTCTGAAGTGCAACTCGTCTTTCGTGGTTCGTTACCGCCGATTCCGTGATTGTATAGTCTAAACGCAATACCTACGGTTATGACTTTCGCTATCTGTCGGAAGTGTTTCCTTCTTGGATTTGCTTTTGTTACCGTTCGTGTATCGGCTGAGGTTTGTATGTTGTATATTCTTATACTGCATACCCGTACTATGACATTTCGCTTCTCATTCGGAGTGATTCCTATTTGTAAGTGGTTCCCGGCCGATGATTTGTATTTTGTATAGTCTTTATACGCAATAACACTCGATTAGGACATATCACATGTTCTATGTCAAGTGATTCCTATTTTGTGATATTGTTATTGTATGATCGTTCGTGAGGAGGTATACTCCTGAAGGCTATTTTTCGTAGCGGGACTTTCCTCAAATACGGAAAAATGTGTCGCTACCGGACCTTCCGGCCATTCGCTACCTGGGACAGAGGACCGCTTTGAGCGCCGCCTTGTGTACGAAGACTACCTACCGATGGCAGAGAAGACCCATGATATGACGGCGCTCGAAGAAGAGGACTTCCCGAGCTTGCCCCTTCCTGGGCCCGTGGGCAGGTGCTCGCTTAGCCACCGGGGGTAAGTCCCACAGGCATATAGCTCTGGGTCAGCATGACCATAAAGCCGTCGGGGCGGGCCGAGGTGGCTCGTCTCGCACGTCGAGGTGGCCGGCTCTGCTGGTCCGTCCCTCGGCGCCGGACCCTAACGGTGTCCGTTACACCTCAGTACGGTCGCTTGAGGTCCCGACAGGTGAGGTCGGGCCTCCCGACGGGGCGGCCGAGGTGAGCTCTGTCTTTTGCCTGTCCATTCCCACTGGTAAGTCTGACCGCCCTGCCGGGTCCGAACGGGGTGTCGTTACACCTCGGGAGGGCCCGGGGGGCCCGACCAGCAAGGTCGGGGCCGCCCACCGGGCCCTAACTGGGTTTCGTTTACCCTCTTACGGCCCGGAGTCCGACGGAGAGGTCGGCCACGCCCCCGGGTCCGAACGGGGAGTCGTTACACCTCGGGACCGCCCGGAGGTCCCGACAAACAAGGTCGGGGCCGACCACCGGGTCCGATCGGTTGTGGTTACAGCTCGAAACGCCTCGGAGGTCCCGACTAGTGCGTTCGGGACTGGTCCCGCGGCCGCGGGTCTGGCGGGCCGGTACGCTCAGGCATCCGACCAGCTCCGGGGACCAGGATCCAGGGACCAGGTCGCTCCAAGCCCTACAGGCCAGCTACATCGTCAACATCTCCCCAGGAAGGTCTCTTCTCGGATTCGGAAGCGGCTACAGTGAAGTTTACATTGGATACCAAGCCGGCGAGCCTACTGGGTGATTTTTCAAACCAGTTCGCCGTTTTTCAGACAGGTTTGAGAGCGCCGACGTTCCTGGGCCCTACGCTTGACGCGCCTGGACCCCCGGCCTCGCCGTAGGGAGGTTGAGGTTAGGCCGCGGCGGCCTCATAACTCACTGTTGGGTTCCGGGCCAGATGGGGAGGAAACGTCAGGACGCTCCCCGATACGAGATCTCTCGGAGGTCTCCGGGGTCATGCGTCCGTCCGAAACATCCGTAGCGCCGGGAGTCTCCTTTGTCAGGCTTTGCGCTCAAGTGGAGCAGTGGTGTTCACACCCGGCGCGGCGAGGCTATTACCCGCGGTAGTCCCTCGGGTCGGATGGACTGCATCCTTGTTAGTGTGCCGTTGATCCCCGATTAACCTAGACGAGACTTAACGCTGGCGGTCTCTTTTTTTTTCGGCGATGGGGTGGGGGGAACGGGAGGGGGGGGAAGGGGGTGGGGGCGGAAGAGTGGGGGGGGGGGACGTTGTTTAGGTCCCGCATTTCCAGAGACGGTTTCTCGGTCCTCTCCGCCATAGTTCTCTTCGGAACAGACTTCGCTACTCTGTCGCTATTCAAGTATCTTATCGCTTTCGTTTGGTCCTGGCCTCTCCTCATCCCATGGGCCGTCTGTCAGACTGAGCTGCGGGTGGCTTAAGGCCCGCACGGACAGCGCACGGGGCCTAGTGACAGCCAGTTGGTAAAGTTGCCTTCAGTCCACCATCCTCGCGGACCGGGGCCTCCTCGCGGGATTATTTCGAAAGACTTCGGCTAGCTGTACTGAATAATTAGTCCCTTAAGGGAGCCGACTTGAAGAGTCTTCCACCCAGGTCTACGTCAGGACCGTATAATCTCCTCGGCCTGACTAGTTATCCGCTCTTTCCGCGGCGGGGTTGCTGCGGTCCCGCCCAGGACGCCACCCCTGCGAGTCATCTCTTTAAGAAATCAGCTGGCTGGCGATGCCACTGATTCTGAAGACTCTAGGTTTCGCAAGCGAATGGACTCCTATCTAGCCTCCCCCCCCCCGGGCGGAAGGCCACCGGGCGAATTGGCATGCTCCCTATCTAGCGCACAGTAACATCCCGCTGCCATCGAGGACCAGGCGTTATTCCGGTCAGGGTCGGTCTTCCAAGCGTACTGGCTTCCCGTTGAGAGACTAGCTTTGGCTCCTTCCTCTTGTTCTACAGGCCACTCTCGCTCACCTCCGTAGTCGAGACTCTAGAGGGCTCATCTACATACAGCTTACTGAATATAGTTGGGGCTCACGATTGAAACGGCCCGCATATAACTCCGGAGTTTGGCTGCGACCTACGGGGCGCCTTGTTAGGCTACTTGACCTGTGCCAGTCTCGGGCCGACGTCCTTCGTTCTCTGCTGAGTTAGGTCTGTCCCTCTTCTCCGTGACCCTAATACTTCTTTGGCGCAGTTACACTTTCACGTCGCACCGCTTTCCCCGAAGCAGCACTTTCCTCAGATCGACCCGCCTGTCCTGCTGAGGGACGAACCATCGTCCCGTTTACGGACACTCGTCTCACCCCGATAGCCGTGCTCTCTGCACCGTCTCCCCCCTGGCCTCTACTCCGTGGAAACCCATGGCGGACCTCGACGCAGTCATCACCTTCATCAGTCGGACTCGCTTTCCCGCCAGCACGTTCTCGCGATCGACCCGCCCTGTTCCCGCTGAGAGACAGTAACACGTCCCTTTTCGAGCGCCTGCTCACCCCGAGGTACCGTGCTCTCTCTGCAGACTCCTCTGCCGTCTACTCCGTGGACCCCATGTCCTACTTCGACGCATCATCACCTTCACTTCATAACGCGTTTTCCTTAAGTCCGCGACTTTCGCTCGCCGACCCCGCCCTTTCGCTGAAGACCGAACCGTCCGCCCATTTCGGAGCAGCCGGCTTACCCCGATTAGCCGTGCTCCCTACAGCCCCCTGTTACAGCCGGCGGCTAGGCTACCCTTCTGACGCGAGTGGTCCACGGTTGGGGCGTTCCTTGTTTCCTACCGGACTTTCCACTAGAGACTCGAAGCGGGTCGGCCCTCAAGCCGGAACCGCCTCTCCCGCCTCCCTACGGGTCTGCCTTCGGAGCCGTGGTAGGCCCCAGAGCCGAACCGTCTCTGTCGCCGTCTCGGCCGTGGTGTCGACCTCTTCCGACCCTCCGGGGCTGTGGTCCGACTTCTCCGGCCCTCCTGATTTAGATGGGCGCTACCAGCCGATGGTCGGCCTTCCCTGTTTTCCAGTTCCGTGGTATGACTCTATCAGCCGCCTGCCGCCAGCGGGCTCTCCCCGGGCGGAGGGTTACGCCCTACGACCCCTCCGGGCCTCGTCCACTTCTCCGCTCTCCTGAGCCAATTCAACCCTCCACATCCACGGTTTTCACTTTCCCGTCTCTCTGGAGCCGCGTATCGACTCTTCAAGCCTATCCGAAGCCAGCTCCCCTCTCTTGGTTTCCTCATCCCGGGCTTGCACAGCCGGAGCCCGACTCCTCCGCCCCTCCTGGTGGGATCGGCCCTACAGAGCGAGGATCGGACGCCTGCCGACTCCCCCAAGCAGTGGTCATGACTTTTCCTGCCCTCCTGGGTGAGCTCACTCTTACCGAGCCGAGGATCGAGCCTGCCGACTCTTCCAGAGCATGTCCACTCTTCCTGCCGGCTACCTTGGGCATCGATCCCCGGGGATTGGTTCACCCCATCTTCCATAGCGTAGTCCCGCTCCCTGCCTTCCTATGAGGTCACCCTACCGTCCAGAGGATCGGGCCTTCGACTCTTTGCGTCCTCCTTAGCCGATCTCCTCTCCCTCGCTGTGGCTCCACCGTGATCCGACTTTTAGGCCCTCCCGGCCAGATTGTACTCCCAAGCTACGGCGCAGCCCGCGCACCCTACCCTTTCTACATTCGACCAGGCAGCTCTTCGAGCGGTGGTCGACCCCATCGGCGTCCGTGGTCCGTGTTCACACGCAAGAGTCTTACCTCTGCACGAGCGCGCACAGGGCCTGGTGACCACCCTTTCGGTAGAGTTGCCTTCAGTTCACCCATCCATCGCTACCGTGGCCTCCTCGCCTGATATTTCACGAAAAGTGCTGCCTACGGACTGAATAATATTAAGCCCTGAAGGGAGCCGACTTGGAAGGAGTCTTCCCCATAGGTCTACTCAGGACCGTATAGAGCCCCTCGGCCTAGACTGGGAGCCGCTCGGGTCAGCGGCGTGGTTTGCTGCCGGCCGCCCAGGACCCGCCACCCCTGCGTAAAACAGATTCGGATCTCTGTAAAGAGAAACAGCATGGCTTGCGGAGTCCACTTATGTTGACGACTACTAGGTTTCGCAGGCGAATGGACTCCTATCTAGCCTCCCCCCCCGGGCGGAAGGGCCACCGGGCGGATTTGCGGCTCCACTATCTACGAAAACACAGTACAGCCGCGCCATCGAGGACCAGGCCTTTATTACCGTCGCAGGGTGCGGGCCTTCCAAGCGTACTGCTTCCTTGGGAGAGACTAGACAAGTTGGGCTACCTCCCTCGGTTCTACCAGCCCACTCTCGCTCACCTCCGTATCCGAGGCTCTATAGGCTCGCCTACATCTACAGCTTACTGAGAAGGTTGGGCTCAGACGATTGGAAACGGGCATATAATGCCTAGTTTGGCTGCGGACTACTTCCGCCTTGTTAGGTCCTACTGTGCCCTAGTAGCGCCTTCTCGCCGACGTCCGCGTCTCTTCTGAGTGGTCCTCTGTTCCGCTCTTCTCCGTGGACCCTATTACTTCTTTTGCGCAGTTATCACCTTCACGCGCAACGCGCTTCCCACGAATCCAGCACCTTCGCTCGTCGACCCGAACTGTCCCCTGAGGGGACAGAACCATACGGCCCGTTGTACGGAGCAACCGGCTCACCCCCGAGTAGGCCGTGCTCGCTGCAGCCGTCTCTGCCGTGCTACTCGTGGACCCACTGGCTTACTTCGATGCAGTCACCTCCGTCGGACCGCTTTCCCCGATTCCAGCACGTTCGCTCGTCGACCCCGCCCTGTCCCTGAAGAGACAGAACCCGCCCCGGTTCCCGCGATTAAAAGAAAAAAAAAGAAAAGGCCGGCTCACCCCGAGGTATCCGTGCTCTCCTGCATACCCCTGTCCGTCTATCCGTGCGACCCCTGACTTACTCCAACGCAGTCATCACCTTCACGTCGCACGCGTTTTTTCCTGAAGTCAGGCACTTTCGCTCACCGACCCCCCGTTCGC
Source organism: Sclerodactyla briareus (assembly GCA_026419785.1). Lineage (NCBI taxonomy): Eukaryota > Metazoa > Echinodermata > Holothuroidea > Dendrochirotida > Sclerodactylidae > Sclerodactyla > Sclerodactyla briareus. The sequence continues at coordinate 155,291 of JAODTK010001621.1, read as the reverse complement.
TAGGACAGAACCGTCCGCCCTTTTCGGAGCAAGCCGGCTTCCCCGAGGTAGCAGGCTCCCTACAGCCGGCCCTGTTTACAACCTTCTCGGCCGGACCCCGCTGACAGCGTAGTGCCACGGTGTGGCGTTCCGTTTCCTAGCCGGACTGTCTCCTATAGACTCCAGATCGGGTCTTGCCCTTCAGAGCCGTGACCCGCCTCTCCCGGCCTTCCCGAACCGGTCTGCCTTCCGGAGCCGTTGGTAGGCCTCCAAGCCGTGAACCTCTCTGTCGGTCGTCTCGAGCCGTGTGTCGACCGCTTCCGACCCTCCGGGGCTGTGGTTCGGACTTCTCGTCTTCCTGCCACTCCTTATTTAGATGGCTCTCCCGCCCGTGTCGGCCTTCCCGGTTTTTTTCCGTTCCGTGGTCTGACTCTATCAGCCTCCTGCGCCAGACGGGCTCTCCCGGGCTTAGGTTACCTACCAGACCCCTCCGAGCCGTCGCCCACTGTCTCCGACTCTCTTAGCAGATCACCCTCCCGAGCCGATGGTCGACTTTCCCGTCTCTCTTGAGCCGCGATCTACTTCTTCAAGCCTCCGCAGCCAGCTCCACCCTGCGCAGTGGTTCGCTCACGGGCTTGCATAGCCGAGCCCGACTCTCCCCTGCCCTCTGTGTGAATCGGCCCACCTACAGTCCGATATCGGACACCCGGCCAACTCCCCAGAGCAGTGGTCCGACTTTTCCTGCCCTCCTGGGGGGGATCAGCTCTACCGAGCCTAGGATCGGACCTGCCGACTCGCCAGAGCAGTGGTCCCACGCTTCCTGCCGGCTTTCCCTTGGCATCATCCCCTGGGATTGTTCCCCCACTTCCATAGCCGTAGTCCGACGCCCCTGCCTCCTATGTGAGGTTCGGCCCTACCGAGCGCGAGATCGGCCCTCCGCCTCTTTCTGCCTCCTGAGCCATATCGACCCTCCCGAGCCGTTGTTGGGCTCCCCGTGATTCGCACTGTTTAGGCCCTCCCGGGCCGGATTGGTACTCCCAAGCCTACGTCCAGCCGCCCACCTACCCTTTCGACATTCGAAACCAGGCGCTCTTCGAGGCTTGTTCTACCCCCCGCGGTCCGTGGTCGTGTTCACACTCATAGTCTTACCTCTTCACCGTCGTAATCTATCCACTTTGGCGGCGTCAGGTTGGGTGTGCCGTTCTGTCCACGGCACCGGTCTGGTGAAAAACGAAAGTTCTTCGTAACGCCAAACTTCAACTCTCTCGATGTAGTCAGCTTTTCCTCCGCATCCGAGGCTTTCTCATTCCGTGGGAGAGAGAGCCTCGCAAGGCCGCATATCCCTGACAGGTTTCGCGGGTTCAAAATGTGCACTGCCCCGTTGCACCTAGCCTGAGAGTCGGCCCTTCTCGTTCTCCCGAGCTACGCTTCTTCGCGAGACGGTAGGCGAGACCGTCGTTGGTGTTTACCACACGACTCGTTTCATACTGCTTTCTCCCAACACGCCTCGGCCTACCGCACGAGGGCTGCTCTGCTTCTACCACCGACAACACCCCGGTTCGTGACGGCACGGACCCCTTCCGGTGCCCTGTGCTACGTCTGGTGCAAGTGCAATTGGGGTAAGTTGATCAGTGAAATAGATTTCACAAACTTAATGTGTTTGTGAATCGTGCAACTACGCATACTTACCCACCATCATTGGACTTACCCCCCTACCGTCCCACTTCCGGGCCATCACGTGGCGTCCTCCTTCGTCGGATCGCGGAGCCTTCCCCCCTCAATCCCTTGGACGCCTCTGGCCTATAAAAATAATAAGGCGATATGGTGCCAGCCCGAAACTACTGTAAAAGTTGCCATATGTGTTAGAATCTCGGGTGGGGTGGCAAATTGAATATGGGTAAGTATTCGTAGTTCACAATTCACAACCAAGTAAGTTTTGATGAATTCCATATGTATCATGTAGAAAAATATGAAAAAGCTAACCTAGTACGTGGTGTCAGTTCAAGGAATTGTGTTTTGAGGTCATCTAGTGCGAGGGGTGTCATCAATGTAACATAATCTCTTTGACGCCCTCTCCCCCCCCCCCACGTTTGATACTGACTCACACTGTCCGTGGTCGATGGGGTGCGCTATGGGAATTAACAAGTAGCATTATGCAACTGCCTGACCATGGTGATACAACTGCCCATTGTTTGGTCTTCAATTCCGATACGCGTGTGATCTTGTGGTTTGGTTCCTCGCTGGGCGGGGTACATGTTTGACTGTGTTCCCCCCTATGCACGGTGAGTTTAATTTTGAAAGCACTGCACGGCTCAGATACCACAAAGTTATATTGTGGAGAATGGAAACTGTGTCTCATATCTAACCTAAAATCAGACGGTCGTCTAGGCTTTACATTCAATATTATTTTCCTATGTGGAGTTAATTGACCTTGGCCATTATGCAGAGAAATTGGGGTGAATCCCAAGGTTTATGCAAACACATGACATCACACTTGACACACCGATCCGGAAGTTGGTCATTTGGATGTATTTCTCAAATTTTCCTCAATAAATTGGATTATCAAGCTATCTGTGAGAATTTGTGTTTATGGTCCATTACTCTTGAGCCTGTGGGTTGTAATAAACTAAATCTAAAATCAGCCGACTACTATCCTTCACTAGAATCAGAGAAATTCAGGAACTGATATTCTGCTTTCTATGCACTCTTCTCGATCATTTTCCGCATAGAAAACCACCAAAATACAGCTTTTGATATTCTCTTCAGAGGTGCCTCAAGTTTAGGAACCTCCCGTCCAAATGGGAGAAAAAGTGTTGAGTTCTTTTTTTTTTCCAGAAAATTAGCTCAAAATTCCTAAGTGCTTGACATGTCTCTACTGTACTTTTCTCCACATACATAAATAAAGGAAAAACATGCAGGTATATATATTAACATAGCCTAGACTGTTCCTCATACTATATAGTACTGTTCTTTTTAAAACCATGAAGTATTGTATTTGTGTACGTTACACACCAAACGGTGTTCACTTTCATCATGTCTTCCCGAAGGCTTGCACATGTGGCATTTCACTACTTTTTTCAAGTCACCCACAGCTAAGTCTCTTCTGTCGGTATGGGTAATGTGAGGCAACTCAAGAAACATGCCTTGTTCGAGAGCACGTGAAAAAAAAACCTTGGCATAAACAGATTTAAACTTGCAATCTCAGATTTGGAGTCCGAGTTCTACAGACCACTCTTTCCCATCCTCCATCGTCCAATGAAGGAACTCTGTAAGTGTGTGCATATGTTCTATAAAGGTCCATGATGCCACTGTCTCCTTTGTTTAGTTATCGAGTATACCTACAAGTATCCCACCCCTTTCACTTTGAGCATTATTGAGTGTATTTTCTAGAACTCTCCTTCAGCACTCTGAAGGTTTAATTAATAGGCAAAATGTTTTATGTCCAACAGGATACTCCATTACAGGGGATAATGCAAGCGATACCTGAGTGCCCCCTGCGATGCCTTGAACCCTTGAGAGCATTTATGCATATTGATATGAACACGTTTCACACTTATTATTAATTTCATTCATCCATACACGAGCATTATGGCTAAAGAACACCACTGCTCTTATCCTTATATCCAGCGTATACATTCAAAGTGTTTGCTTAGCACATGCGAGAGCCTCTCAGGAGCATATACGCCCGTCACACAAATATTCCGGACATGCCTCGCTCAAGAGCGCTTGCGACGTGCTCCCTGTGTGACCCGCATATTTGAAGAGGGGAGAAGCGCGTTTGTATCGCATGCATAATCGTCTGTGTCCATTGCACCAGACACTGGTAAAGCTGTATTTAGCTGCTCAGACACTTCCGGCTTTGGAATGTGAACATTTAAATCGCCACTGGTTTGCTGTGAGCAACAGTGTAGTGCGTCCATCACCTGCCTAGCCCTCATAACCCGATAATAGCGCATGTATAGGAACCGGTCTGTGAATCGGATAGGCGCATATATATTTATTCAGTGAAAGTAGATCGGCATATACATCAGGGTGTTTTACGAACATGTTTTATAACTAGAGGATATGCATGGACGCTGACTTCATGAAACCAATCATATTTTCAGAATAGAGATCTGGTATGGATGAACAATGATTTAACTTTCTAACTCGTATGTCATCATTGATGGACCATTACATGCTGTTGAATTTCGCTAAATTATTGATTGATCTGTAATATTTCAGAGATTTGGCAGTGCTCTGATAGACTCTGGTCAGCTCAACCTCAAGAGCAAGGCCTACAGCTGCGACTTCAGGCCCATTGATGAATCATGTCGATGTTTCACCTGCAGCACATACCAGAGCCTACCTTCATTGTATCATACAAGAGGCCGTCAGTGCCCAGCTACTCAGCATACACAATATAGCATTCCAGGTAATTATCCTTTCTGTGGTTCTAGTATGATGGCTTTTTGATCCCTTGACAAAGTCAAAGGAATCTATGTAGTCATGCAGCGTGAATGTGGGTGTATGCGACGCCCAGGGTTGTGAACATGATAACTCAACCCCACCTGGATGGATGAAGCTCATACTTGCTTTGTGTGTCCCTCATGATGAGTACATGAACCCTGTTGTTTTGGGGTCAGATCAGAGGTCCACTAGAGGTCGCAAGCAAGTCTGAAAACCTTGAAAGCATGATGATGCCAGTACGGTTGTTCGATCAAATTGAATTTGGTTTATAGCTTCATTATGGGGAGTACAGGAACCCTATCGTTTTTGGTGTAGATCGGAGTTCAATTTTAGTGATAAAAAGAAAATGGTGGGCAATCAATAATTAGCTTGTAACGCAATAACTCAACCGCACCTTGCTGGATGAAGCTCATACTGGGTATGCGGTGTGGTCCCCAGGTGAGTACATGACTGCCATTTTTAGGGGTCAGGTCCGAGGGTCATCTCAGATCACACAGGCCAAGGCAGAAACTTTGTAAACTTTAGAAGAGTATGCTTGTCTGGTCCCCTTTGGAATTAGTTGTATTGCTTCCTTCATAAGGAGCGAAGGTACCCTGGTACGCGTTCAGTTTGTGGGAGAGGATATTTTGACCCAGTGTCCAGCTTGTGACATGATAACTCGACCCCACCCAACTGATGGAGTTCATGCAGACTACCTGAGCACCATTTATTTTGGCATCCAGGAGATGCAAAAGTGAAGTTGGAAAATCCCCATCATAAATTTTGAAGTTCAAAAGTTTGGTTTAAATAGCATAAATTCAGTGTGTGGCGTTCCTTATTGGGAGAACAGGAACCCTATGCTTATCCAGGTGCTCATTTTCTGTGGAAAATGGAAGATTCGTCAGAGATATCAGATGTTTTGCCCATAATAGCTGGTACATTTCCCCATTTGTCTTTGTGGCTGGCCAAGGTCATCAGAAATGAGTCAAAGAAACACAGAGCCCTTTGGTCTTCCTGTCATTTAGTATGGATTAGGGGTAAGTTTCCCAGAAAAAAAGTGGAAACGAATTGAAGTGTTTTTTTCCAGGTATTTGAGTCCAATGTGTCTGAAGTTGACTTTCATTTCATCTGTTGCCATGGCAGATGCCAACAAAGCCGATTGCCTGTGCAGTCTGAAATAACACCTGCTTTAAAGTATGATGGTCAGCGACAGATCATAGTTGAACTGGCACGGATGAAAAGAGGACTGTCAAAACCCATAAACACAAATTTGGCCATTCTGGCCGTTTTCCTCTTGAGTTATCTATTTTACTTGAATGATTTCACCCTACTGATGATGTCACCGAGGAACGATGCCAAGGTCGCCCATTGAATTTACACAGCAATTGCGATATTTTGCACCATTATAGCTTAAAATAGTAGTTAACATTTATAAATGAAATTAATGGAATTATTCTTTATATCTTGTGAACAAATTGTGTAAGTTTCACTCAAATGCCCATTGTAGTTCTTTGTCACATTGTTAGTAAAGATTCCCCATGTTTTGGCTGATTTGTATGACACATTGGCACTGGTTACTCTTGTTACGCACAGGGAAATAGCATAGGCAGAATTTCTCCTTTTCACACTCAAATTCTCTGAAATTTTTCCTTGGAGGTTTTGGGTTTCATAATATACTATATTGAGACACCAAAATAGCAGAAGTCACGTTCACATGACCATTGTACTTTGAAGGCACATTATGAACTTGAAAACCATGGCCATTCACAGAATACTCTTGACAGTGTAGCTGTTTAGGCCACTACACTCGACATATTAACTACATTTCCCCCTTCCAGATGGGTCTCATGAGGAGGATTCAGGAGAGCATATCAGGACAACGATTTCCAGAGTTCATCAAAAGCTTCATGACGACTGTGTAATCAGATAGAACTACCCCAGATGGTAGATGAATCACTACATCGGTTCCTGTGATCCTCAAGACGTGACAACGGTGCCATTGCTGTTTGATGGTGGACGTGGGGAATAAGAGGAAGCATATTGATCATTTGGAACCTATATTACATGGTCCTGTTTACTGTTTAGCGGTTAACAGCTGCTCCCGGCTATAGCGCCAAACGTGAATGTCTGCGGTTTTGTTTAAAACATGTATCTCGCTCAGTTAGGGCAAAATATACTGTAAGTTCATAGCCCTGTTGGCATTACTCGACTGTTGTAGTGACTTCCCGTTATTCCCGTTTCAATTACCACGACACAGGAATCGACTACTCTCCGCTCACCAGGGGGTGTGACTCTGGATCCCAAGAGTCTTTTCCAGTTGAATTGTTCAAATCTTGTTGATTTTTCTTGTTGTTTCCTTAGTGATGCCATCCTCACTTCTTCCCATTGCAAAACATAAAAAAAAAAAAACACACCCATCACCATGGAAACATATCTCATCCCAATTGATTAGTGATGCAAACTATAATCACTGTTCACAGGAGTCTAATATTTCTACAACGACCCATAGCAATATAAGAGCGTAACAAATTAGCCTTTGGTACACTGTCAACATGTGTGACAATGTGGTCGCAACATTGTCCGCGACGCATTGTGTCTGCAATGTTGACAGGTGTACAGAGCAAACACACAGATACAAGAGGGCACACATGTTTGCGCAACATGTGGTGCACATGTGTCCAATAATGGAAACATCATTTTGGCACATGTGTCCTGTGTGTCCTGACTTTTGACCAATCAGAGGGTCATACTTGAATCAGCTGATTATCGTCTAGCGATTCTAGTCATATGACTTGACAAAATGGCCGCCTCCATGAAAGATCGTGGTCAATCATCGTAGCCTACGTCAGTGGTACACTGGGCCTCATTTAATTATAACTGCTGTCCTGTCGTTCACCAAATGTAGGGTGGCTTGCTTAAATGCTAACATAGGTAACAGTTTACTTTCACATCATTCACAAACAGTATTCGAAGATGTCCTGCCCAAATGTGGATGGTGGTGATGATAAATAAACAGCAATACATTCATAGTAGAATAATTCAATATGATCTCGTATACACCAGACCGATGCTACCTTCAGCCTATACCATTGAAACGGGCGGATGGACGGGAGGCCCTGGGGGCCCCCTAAATATTTGGGGGAACTGCCCAGTCATTAATGACACGCTACCTCAAAAAAGTAATTGCTAGGTCACGTGTCGGAAAATTAGACAAGACACATGCCGATCCACCAGGAGCGACGGCCAGGGTTGCGTGAGGGGGGTCGGGGGGATTCTTAGGCCAAGGCAGGCAAACATCAGCATGCTCCCTTGACAAAAAAAAACAGTATTTTTGACCAGTTATTTCCCATGGGCATTGTTTTTTAATATTTCGGGGCTAATGAGGGAATGGGGGGAGGGAGAATAGTACTAGGAGGAGGGCAGAACGCCTTCGGCCAACACCCCCCCCATCCCCCACACCGCTGGCTAGCGCCGCCCCTGTTGTCCACCGACAGAAAACTGTTCAAAATGATTTTTTTTTTTCTAACTCAAGGCGACTGCTTATTTTGGTCACTGCTAATAGGAAATGAAGGAATATGTGCAATCTTTTTCACCTTCACCCGAATATAGTGGGAAGAAAAGCCGTACGGAAAATCAGGGGTTACATGTTGGCGTGGAAATGCTTAACTCGACCGCCTTCCTGTTACCCTTCCACCACCCCCCCCCCCCCCCTTCGCTTTTTCTTTGCCCTCGTATAACATAAAATATGACTAGAATATGATGTAATCTTTTTTAAGCTTCACGAAATACAATGGAACGTCTATAGAAAAGGAGTGGCGTTACGGGGTGGAAGGTTTGAAATCCACCCCTTTCCCTTCTCCTTTAATGCCCAAGGGTTGTAAAGATTTTCTTTCAACAGAGCCCTGGTGGAAAGAGGACATATAAAAATTCTACAACCCCATTTGGAGGTTTCTAGCATGTCACCTTGTTAAGTTATTTCAATTTGCTGTTAACAAATTTGATGAATTTATGACGTCACGGGAGGGGGGGGGGGGATTTGAAGGCCGCTCGTCGGCTCTAAACAGAGAAAGGTGCAATTTTGAACTCTCATGACAGATAGACGGAGAGTGATATTCAAAACATGTTGCCATGTGTGTCGCAACTTGTGTCGCAAATTGTGTCTAGTGTATACAGGGCCAAAAAGCTCGTGTCCTGATGTGTCCTGATGTGTCCTGATGTATCGGCAACATGTTGCGACACAAGTGTCGCCAACACGTGGACAGTGTCCACAGGCTTCCGCTCAAATTACAACCTCAATGCATGCCCTAAGTCACCTAAGCATTTCCCCCTTTGAGCAGCAAACTCAATTTTACAACAGGCCTCATGAGTGTGGTGTTTTGGTTTTGATTTCCGCACTACTGATCCGATCCTCTTCCACCCTCCTAGTCTCAGTGACCGCCCCATCACCACAGCTCCACAGAGAGTTGGCTTGTGAACACGATGTGTAAGACGCAAGGTATGATTGATCGGACCAAACCATTCGGGATGTGTGTTCGGACTTTTACCGCTGGTGACATCAAATGATGCTGATCATGTTAATATTCATGAGTGGGCAGGGCTTAAAGCCAAATCCTCAAAATTACTCGTAACACAATAATGGAGACGCTAATGTCGACTTGGTCTCATAATGGGTTTGTTGATCACCCATAGATGGTCCCTATTGTTTTTGGTGCCAACCTCATTAGCATGTAAACGTGATAACTCTAATCTACCCCCCATCGGATAGATGACGCTCATATGTGTGTTCTCCATGACGAGTGCATGGACCCTATTATTTTGGGGTCAGGTCAGAGGTCATTTGATGTCACCAGAGGTAAAGTCCGAAAACAAATCCAGAATGGTTGGTCCGTCAAGTTTAAATTTGGTGTCTGGACATCAGTTATCATTATTGAGACAAGGAATCGCTAAGCCTTTTGGCTTTCTGGGTAATATTTCTAATGGCGATCTGCAACCACACCCCAGCCCAGTCTTGTATGTGTATGTACAGCCTAAGTCATAAACATACCTTTGTAATTGTTTCCGCCGGTACTTTCTCACGTTTTTATTCCTTGACCAAGTCAAAGTGAGGACTCTATTGTCATGTCGTATGTGTGTGTGTTTATGTATGTGGGTGACACTTTGCTTGTAAAACCATAACTCGACCCCACCTGTTGGATTGAGCTCATCTTGGTATTGTGTTCCCCATGATGAGTACATGATCCCTATTGTTTTGGGGTCAGTCAAAGGTCACCAGAGGTCAAAGTCTGAAATCCTTGTAAACACGATAAGTCCAAAACAGTTGGACCGATCAAGCTGAAATTGGTGTGTAGCTTTCTCATGGGGAGTACAAGAACCCTATTGTTTTGGGGTCAGGGCAAGGGTAAACAGGATAAGTCCAGAATGCTTGATCTGATCAAGTTGAAATTTAGTGTGTAGCTTTTCTCATCAAGTGTACAGGAACCCTACTGTTTTGTCGAAATGGTGTCCATTTTTGTGAAAAATGGGACATCTGTGAGAAATGTCATCTCCTGCATATAATGAGCTTTTACAATGTCCCATTTATCCCAGTGTCAAGGAATCACTAAGCCTTTTGGCTTCTGGTTTCTTTTGTCCCAGATCCAAGGGTACCTGATGGGTGTGCGATTCCATGGGTTCTGTCACGTGATTCACAGGTGTCAATGCCGCTTCTGTGTCATTCTCGCTCTTGTTAGTTTGAACATCTTTGCTCACAGGGGATACAGGCTACGTTTTGGGGAGAGGTTCTTCCACCACAGCATCAGCCGTATCTTTCGGTACGTCGGCGGGTGCTGCGGTTCTTGTATTGTCTTCCCTCTCCTTGTTGCCTGTAGCCAGAGGCACTGTAATTCCTTGATCTTTTGCACCATCAATTTTTGATAATTCTTTGTGACTCCTTCCAATGGTTCGCCCCGACTCGGCAATACTCTCCGGCCTTGGCTGTCCTCGGACCCATTAGATCCTCTCTCTTCCTCATCTTCAGCTGGAATTATAAAAATAACACAAATCATGTAAATCAAGAGGGTGCATGACGGATCATCAGGATGAGCGTTTTCAGGGATCTTTGAGCAAGAAAACTTTGTTTAATATTCATAAGTGGGAGGGGCTCAGGAGTAAATCTTTCAGATGCCGATATCCTGAGAACGCTTGTGTAATTCTCTTCCCACCTTGCTTTGGTGACATCTTTGAGAGTAGCGTGAAGTATCCATCCCATGACATCTCAGACCATTGATATTCATGAGTCGGTGAGGCTTAGAAGCAAATTCTTCAAATGCCTCTTCACTTACACTCACTCGGTTGGACTCTAGCACTCGTCTAGTGGGTTCCTCTGTGGCTGGTCACACCTTCATGGCACTGCCAATAACTCCATTCCGTACAATGTCACCAGCACGCTCGTCTTTCAGATTCTTGGCAAGACCATTCGTCATATATCTTGTATATGAACTGTGGGTTCCTTAGCCATTCCTCGTTTTGTTCAGGGTGACCACTTCCTTCTGCATGTTAACCCTCGGAAGCATGGTCTGGCTGGATTTAGCTTTGTCGTGACTCTCCTCCACTGTGACATCTGAACCATCGTGATGAACCCAAGTTGTTGGCAAGGACCGTGGTTTTTATCTCGCCTGAATGAAGTCAGGAGGAGACTTAGTGTCCACTATGGTAGGTGTGTGTGTATGTGTTGTGTTTCACCCCTTCTCGTTAGCAGATCTCTGTCGAACCGTGAGTGCAATTGCGACAACATTTTCAGGTAGCCTTGGGGTTGGTGAAAACATTATTTTATGTATTTATTGTTTAGGCTCGTTAGCAGATTACGAATTATGAACCGTACGTGCTATTGTGACTTTGTTTGGCAACATAGATGCGGGATTGAGGTAGATGAACTGATTAAATTTTCGCGTAAAATATGGTAATTTAGGGGGTTGTCTAATTGGGGGGGGGGGGGGCATAATATATGCGAAATTAAAACGTTTGGCGTATTTTCACAGAACTCGATAAATATGCTCTACCTTCAGTCCCAAACACTTTTTAACAAGATTCAGGGTCAAAAGAGAGGTCATTCACAATACCTAATTTGCATAATTTATGGCGAAATCTTAAGTTGCTCGGATTTTTATTAAACCTGGGATGGTTTATACCTGAAGCCTAAGGTTTGTTCTGTGATCAGGTCACTGGAGGTCATTGTCACGTGTCTAATTTGCATAATTTATGCCGTTTTTATATAATTTATCCCAGATTTTCGGAAACTGGTAAATTCCTAAATTTGCATAATTTAGCAATTTTAGTCACATTTCCAAATACTTTAACTCCTTAGTAGACATTGTCAATAATCAAGTCCCTTTCGAATTTGAAATTTGGTCACTGATTAGTAGGCCTGTTTTTCTGTTGAATGCTAATACCGGAATCTTTAAGTGACACATGGAATGCCTTGTAAACTTGTTTGCATGGTGACTAATAGAAGTTAACACTGATTTGTGCCCCAGGCTATACACTGGGGGCGATCGCCTTGTCTTATTCCGTATGTACTTCAGGACACTCTGACCATCATTCCGAAGAAAGTCTAGTCCCCCTTCATCACCTTCCGTTCACCCAACCTGTAGCACTTGACAGCACACGTCGCAGAACAATAGTTTTTGCGGTACCATATCCATCTTGGTTTGCATCACAGAAGTGGTGTACCTCCGTCTTTACCACTTCCCCAATTTCTTAGTTTCATATACTGTGGTACCTTCAGCTGGTATATCCAGCTGGTCTCTCTCAACGCACCACTAGTGCCAGTGGCTCTTTGATTGGGTAGTAATGGCACTCTACCATGGTGATGGCGGACGCCTCCATTATATGGAAAAGCTCCTTATCCTCTTCTGATCAGAAAACCTTCCTGGAACTCCATGTTGACATATGCTTCTTAACTGCTGCTCAGGCTGTCCTCTGCACTCTGGGGGTCCATTCTCTCTACTCTGCAGAGGCTGACATCGACCTCCCAGCACGCTTCTTGGACCGACTGACGGGCTTACAGCCTCACCTTCTTGTCCCTTTGCCTTCTTCTCTCTGCCTCAATTAAAGGGAAATTCCATTCAAAAATTTTCATGTCATATGATTGTGCATTGAAAATCATGCCAATCAAACTTGTTTCATGTTCATAACTTGTTTGTTTTTAAAGTTATGACTTTTCAAAGATTAACAAATACTCACTGCTAATTTGGCAATTGTGCAAATTGGCAACCTTTCGATGACGTCATATCTAACCATTTGAGAGAAAATATTAAAAATATGCTTTTTTCCTTATGATATGGTAGATATTACAATCACCAAAAGGTTGCCAGTTTGCCGAAATCAGCAAATTATATGAATGTGCAGAAGCCATACCTTCCCACCGAACAAGGTAGGAACCTGGAACAAAGTGATATTTGAAATGATTTTTTATTCTCTTCCACTTGTAAAACACCACGAAAGAGAATAATTTTGGCCTGGAATTCCCTCTAGAATGGTCATTGTTCTTTTCATATGCCCAGGATCTAGGCATCCAAAGCAACAGCCTTTCTTCTGCCTACATCTGACTTCAACGCTCATATGGTTAACTCGGGCAAAATTCGGGCATTTCAGGATGGAGTGGTTGGTTCCATTGCCACAGTTTAGGCACTTAGACCGGTTCTTCTCTCTTCCGATGGTAGCTCACCAGCCATCAAAAACCCCATGTTCGCGTGGTCGTTGCCAAGACCTTCTGCTTGATACAGCCCCTTGAGGTCTTCTTTTCATTAGAATTCACCCGATAAACTAGGCCCGCATTTATCGGGGTCATTTTCATGTCTGGCTTGCTGTCGAAACGACTGCTCCAGGTCCATCAATGATCGGCGGTCTCCTCTCCAATCTCTGAATCGACCGACCTGGGTTATCTCACTTTGTTGCAGAGGCCGTCAGTACTTATTTGCTCATATTTGAGAAACTCGTAGCGCCCCTAGCTGTTGCATACTTTGCATTTCTTTGTTACGACTCTGTTCACATTGCAATAACTGATGAAGAATATCACAGATTACCTTAGACCTGTCTTATCTCCCTCAGTGATATGATCCCAGCTCTCTTAGGTTTGTAGGCTGCTGTTTCCCTACCTCAGGTTGACTGAAGTTTCTCTGCAAGAGCCATTTTGCCCTTTCATAACCAGTTTTACGTCTCCCAACGCATGCTGACAAGCTTTTTCATGAAGGGAATGTAGGCCAAAAAATCAAAAAAACTCCCTCAAATGGATCAAGTTTGGGATGATGGGATTGTGGCCTCCCTCTGTTAATCAACATTTTTTGTTCAGAAGGGTAACCATTGAAATGTCCCTGAATCTTGTCTTTAATCTGCCACGTCTCCAGCACTAATAACTGGTGGTTATATATCATTTGTTTCGGGGTCATCATACATTTTCATGTTTCCATTTGTATCGCCCAGAAACAGTCTCTTGGATCAGGATTCATTCCAGCTCTTTCACTTTCCCCTGTTCGAAGACTTCACCAAATTTCAGGAAAGTGAGATTTTTCTTAACTTGAATGGCTTTTTGCAACGGTTTTATTGGGCAATTCCTTGAGGGGATCTGTTTTGTTGGACCGTGTGATGCGTACCAGCTTTGCCGTTGCTTTCGCTGTCTCCAATTCAGCCCACTAATTTTTTTCTTTCTGTTTAAGTCTCCAGCTAGCAGTTTGTCCTCTCTCTTCTCCTTCATCACCATTCTGCTTTCGCTTGTTCTCTCTTGTTCTCTAATTTTGTTTTGTGCCTCTTTGGTTGACATGCTCTACTGTTAGTTACCGACGTCCACATTACTCAGGTCTTGTTGTATGACTTTTCGCGTTTACGTTCTTTTAGAATATCACCAAGAACAATGGAACACAACTTTCGACATCCTCAGGATGGTGAAAAACGTTATCAGATTTCTATAGTCTCTTCCGAATCTCATGGGAATCTTGTTGTTTTTGTTGATGTTCCATTCTCAGTGTTGCCAATCCTGTTTTTTTCCCCCCCATTCACAAAACCATCCAAAAATACACACAATTAACCTTGGAAACTATATGTTTCCTTGAATTTCTGATAATAGGCAAATGATCCTAATGTGGTTGTCAAATATCTCCGAGATGGTACCCACGTTTTTTTCCAAATTGTTGTGCCAAGTTAAAACAAATGTGTCCCATGGGGCTGTGCGTGGGTGAAAATTGAAATTAAAAACAGAATGCAGGAAGGAAAGGGGCACAATGAGGCAGATAAAAGTTTGTTACAAAATGTGTGTGCTGTGTGCTGAGTCAAAACACCGCAATAAAACATTTTTCAAATTCAGATGGCTACTAGGAGGGGATTTTTTTTTTTGTGGGGGGTGAGGAAGGGTCTTTATAATTTTTTTTTTTTTTTTTTGGGGGGGGGGGAGGTCTCAGTTGTTGTTCGCAGTGGGCTTAAAAAACTGATGCCATACTTGGAACAGTTTCATTCAATCGAAATCTAAGATGGCTGACGTGTGAGTGGTGCGGCAACGCTCACTTTAGAACCCATCATGCTAGATTTTACCCATGAATGTGTGGGCAATGTTTCAAATCCCCTGACAGGCATTTGTTGGAGAGTTATCTCACTAACAAAAGGATCTCCGGTGTGGCAGCAGACTGTGCTAAGACTCATATTATTCCCTAATGTGGGATTGATAGTTTTTCGAGAATCCCACCTCTTGACTGAGTGTTTGCATCGGCTGATAGAGTGTCGGGTCTTCCTACCCAGGATATTGGGGTTCAAAATTTCCCAGTTTGGTTCATATCAAAGCTTTTTAAAAAGGGAACCTGCTGCCTTCTCGCTGGGCCTCAGAGCACAAGTACCTGGGCAGGCAAGAAAACAAACTGCGCCTTCAGGCAGGACTAGCCCCGCAGCCAATAGGTGGAGCTCGGGCGTATGTGTCGGGATAATTAAGTTCATACGACAGTTGATTAACCAAAATATCATGGTTGAATGATTAATCCAGCCATGCTGAAGTTGAATTCATGGGAGACACATTGTGTGAAACTTCATGATTATAGCTACACATACCTGGAAAACCACATTTCTTAGGCTTAGCTACAGTAAAGGACATTTACCTGAAAACACAACACTATTTGCAATATTTCATGCATGGTATAAAAAGTTGAAACAACTGTTCATGTCGTTCCATTCGTACCTCTTCGAAAAAGAAGGCTATGGAATGATGGTCATATGTTGTATATATTTACATATTTATAATTAATGAAATCTGCCCCCAAAACAAATTGAAGTTTATTCCTGTGTCCTTTATATTTGCAAGGTGTGAAAACTATATGGAACAGTCTGCTGCAGTTTCGTTTCCCCTAAACCAAGTTCAGTAAGAGACTTATCGATCACTTTGTCGTTGTTGTGTATGCATGTGCGTCCCACTTTCTTGTGTAGCAGGATTTTTTTGAAACGGTAGGACTAATTTTGATGAAATTTCCCTATTTAGTATCAGGGTTGAGTAAACACGATCTAGTAGATTTTGGCACAAAAGTCACTGATTAAGTAGAGTAATTAGCCTATTTATGTAATCTATTTGTTAGACTCGTTAGCAAATTACTGATGAATGTAGGTGCTATACTGACTTAGTTTTGGACATAGGTGCAGGATATAAGGTAGAATACCTGATTAGATTGTGTAGCCATAACGTTATATGAAAAATCTTAAAGTTGGTGGGATTTTATTTGAAACATGGGGGGTCTTGGTTACCTTTCAGTTTTGAATATATGGATTCAGGGTCACTGGAGGTCATTCAACATGTCTAATTTGCATAATTTATGCATAATTTTAAAGTTCGCCAGATTTTCAGGAAACCTGGCATGGTGGGTATGGCTTACTTGCACTCTCCAACATTTTTAACTCGAATTGGAGGTCGCTGGAGGTATCCAGTGATGTCTATTTTGCATAGTTTATTCCAAATTTCAAAGTTTGTTGGGATTTTATGAGCATGATGAAATTTGACATTGACTCAAGTTGCTGGTGGTATTGAGTGTGTTTATGTGTTTATTCATGCAAAGTTCAAGTTTGTTGGATTCCCATGAAAACGTATTTAAGGTGGGTCCACTATTGATCCTGAGAATTAGGTCAAGGGAAGTTTAATAGTTGCTTGTTAATTCGATAATTTAGGAATTTTAGTCACATTTCAACAAGACTTATATCCTTGATAGACATGGTCAAAATCAGTCATATGAATTTGAAAATTGTTCACGGGGAATTAGTAAGCGGTACCTGTAAATGCTAATACCAAAAGCACACACATGAATGAATTCTTGAATGACTTATAATTGTGTGTATGGTGACTGATGGAGATACCACTGATCGCACAACCACTGATCGGCACCAGTGGGAGACACAGGGCAATCGCCTTGTTCACTGAGTTTGATGCTTGGTTCAGGGAATGCAGATTTGTCCATGGTGAAAACAACCTAGAGGTAGCGGCTTTTCCAACAGACTTCATGCTGGGACTGTAAGCAATGGATAAAGTGCCTCGATGTGATCTGTAATTCGAGAATTCAGCAGGCAATTGAAGCTCATCATGGGACCCTAGCTTGCCGTATTGTTTGTGGTGAGCACTGGCAATAGCTCGCCTCCTCTTCTTGACTAGTCCTTCAGTGATAACGCGACAAGCGGCAAAGGGTGTACCAATCCGACTACTGTGGGTCTGCCCAATTTAGGACGGCAGTGAACTCCAGGATCCCACCATTCCTGGAAGATCATGACCAACGCGACTGCTCACAGCCAAACAAACATCCGGCAACAAACCCCAGAAACCCACAAATTTATCCCTGCATTACTACCTGAAATATGAAATGAAGACCAAGACCTCGTCAATGAAATGAAATGCGAATTTGTTACTCAAAAGAGTTGCACAGGAAAAGAAAATAGTAAAGCAGAGAGTAGTATTATGCCCTCTATTCTTGCTATCCATAGTGGACCAGAAACACCGCCTAAATAACTAAACCTGTAGTTAGGTGTATCAGACAGTTGCTACCCTGGATCAAATCCATCCTCGAATGAGCAGGCCAGAATTGGGCACCACAGACTAATCCAAAATCCTAAATGACCTATAATTCGGGGACGAACCAACAAAAGAGTTCATCATGAGTAACACCACATGTTACAAAAGAAGAAAAAAGCCATGTTACAAGAATTATTCGCATGGTAGTATTTTATAGAGCAGAGATTTTGGGCAATTCTGTTCGTCCCCCATATCGGAAAAGTCTCAAATATTCGAGAAGAGGAGGTTACCAGAGAACAGGGAGGAGAGTATCTGAAAACTAGTAAAATTACTTTTTTCTCAAAACTAGTTCCTTACATTGCACATAGCAATTGAGAAAAGTGTCCTCGTATTATCTTTGTATTCGAATTTCCGTCCCCCATATCATGTGGACTTGGCCGTTGTTGGCTATATTGGTCAATTGCAAGATCTCTCCCTGAAAAATAACCAAGGAGGAACAATATTACCGCCCAAACATTCTGAGTTTCGGATTGTTAACATTTCTGAAATCCCCTCTCATAATAAATCACAAGGCAAGAATTCCCCTCTCAGCATTGGACTTGGCATAGTATTTCTTATTGACGGACCGTAATGACAAGTGGGCTAATAGGATAGACTTGTAAATCTCTATGAATTTCAGTTCATGACGCGATCGCCCCCCCCACCCCTTCTTTAGCATCTGGATCCTCTCCCCCTTCAAAGTTCTGCTATCTCCCATTCAATTAGCAAATTGCACCTCCTGTCAAATTCCTACTCCTATTCCCCATTTTTTAAAATTCACAGTCAATTCAATGCACACAAACAGTAAGTCACTCTGTCAGTACAGATTGAATAGTTGTAAACTCAAAAGAATTGAACGAATTCTTGTGAAAAATAAGCATTGACTTAACGGAAACTTCATGTCTGGGGGATAGCCCGAGAAAAACAAAAAAACTATGTTATAATTTTGACAAATTTGGGGGTTGAGATACGCCCCCACCCCCCCTTAGACTAATCCCTGCATTGATGGTCTCTTTGCTTCTTTTGACGAGGAGCATTCTCTAAACTAACACCCCTTTTTCGGTCAACTCATCTTCTTGGGATGAGGAGAATGTCATGAGGGGGGTTCGTCTATCTGCATATAGGTCTGCTGCTAGGAGGTTCATTGGTCATATTAGTTTCCTCCATCTGCTGGGTGGTCCTATCATCTGTCATATCCATGGTCGTTGTGACTTGTGTGCTTTGCATTTGCCCGGTTCCGCCTACGTGTACCGTATTCAATATGTCACATGGGAATAGGATATCCGTGTTGAATTCACAGTGGTCTCGTAGCGCACATACGTACTGGTATCAAACTGGTATCGTAGCAGCCTCGTAACCCACGATGTGTCATTTTCACCGCAACGAAATCAGCGCGAATTGGGCGCGAATGACAGAGAAGCCAGTGCGACAGCTCTACGAGCCGAGGTCAGCGCGAGCATGCGCGAAATACCAAACCTCACCTCAGCGTCTGCCATACGACTTTTTTGTGAACATTCCAAAACATTCGTAGCCCGCCGCGAATCCGCCACGAATCGTCGTGGTGTGAACGGAGAGGCCGCTACGAATAGCGCGATTACAAGCGCGAGTCCTCCGCGAACTGTTAATTTTGCAATGATTACCCCATCAAATTCGCAATTGTGGGAACGGGGCATAATTGACAATTCCTTCTGAGGAGACGTGACGTATACTTTGAAAAAAAAAATATAGGTTTTAATGTTTTTTCATTCGCTTCCACATGAGAGTAGTAATTACCTAATCAGACATGATGCATTTTGGTACTTACTCTTCCGAAAGTCTTGAACAATCATTTTAAATATTTCTTCGGATCCTCTTTGACAACCCACTGCTTTATATTTGGAGTCACCACACCCCGGAGGACTAGTCGATGTGAGTGTTAATTCGTCCAATGGAACACTGGTCGATCAATGAAACGCTATTTCACCTGTTATTGTTCCCGTTCGCAAATTTGTCCCAAAAAGAACGTCCAATCTAAATTCCCAACGCGGTGACTCCCAATTGAAAGTACTGCCGGATTGCTCAACTGGCTGTTTGACATGGAATAATTCCTGATGAGAGTTCCGATGAGTTTTAAAGTTGGAAGACTTATAAATTTGCATTCGGCGGATGTTACTGGTAGAAGCAATTTTTGGCAAGTCTGTAGAACTTGCGCTTCCAGTTTACGGCATTGTTATAGACCGTTTTACCTGAATGCAGTTCAGCCTCGACAACTTTTGGAGCAATCAGAAGGGAGGATAAATTTTTCAGAAAGGGGCAAAGATCAAAGAGGACGATACGATCTGATACCAAAGGCATCGGCGCGATCGCCGGGTTCAGGCCCGCCATTTGGGGTCCGGGAGAAGCTTCGGCGTCGGTCCCCGGAGGTGGCAGATATTCAGAAAATATCCAATCCAAAGAGATCTCACCGGGAATTCTGATTATTCTCAATGTGACTCGAACCAACTTACAGTTCTTTTAATCTTCTCTCTCTCTCTCTTGTCACTCCCATAACTGGGGGGCAGGCAGGAGAAGACCGTAGCGGAAGACTGCAGTTTTGTGTCGAATCCTTCCAGGGTTTCATATTCCTGAAATAAAAATCGGCTCCGGGATTGAATAAGTGAGAAGATCGCAATATATTATGCCTACGGGCTACATATGCAACTGCGTTGAAACGCTGATTCATATATAAAGATTATGAAATCATCAGTGTTCAGAGGCTGTTTCACCCTTCTACAGAACACCCTTTCACTGGAGATAGCGTGTGATAGAAGTGAATTAGTACCGCGTCAGTGGTGAACGGAGAGGCCGCTACGAATAGCGCCATTACAAGCGCGAGTCTCTGCGAACTACTTGTTAAATTTTGCGATGGATTCCACATCAAATTCGCAAATGTTGGGACGGGGCATAATTAGTTAGCACAATTCCTTCTGAGGAGACATATACTTTGAAAAATACAATATAGGTTTGAATGTTTTGTTCATTCACTTCCACATGAGAGTAGTAATCACCTAATCAGAGAGGATGAATATTTGGTACATATCTCCGAAAGTCTGAACATCATTTTATATATCATTCGGATCCTCTTTGACCACACTGACTTTATATTTGGAGTCACCACACCCCGGAGGACTAGTCGATGTGAGTGTTAATTCGTCCAAGCTTGAACACTGTTCAGATCAGATGAAACCTATTCACCTGTTATTGTGCCCGTTCGCAAATTTGTCCATGAACAAGTCCAAGGGTTTCATATTCTGAAAATAAAAAACAGACTCGGGGATGGAATAAGTGAGAAGATCGCAATATATTATGCCTACGGGCTACATATGCAACTGCGTTGAAACGCTGATTCATACATAAAGATTATGAAATCATCAGTGTTCAGAGGCTGTTTCACTCTTCTACAGGACACCCTCCCACTGGAGATAGCGTCTGGGATAGAGTGTTTTAGTACGTCCGCGGTCACAGGTCAAATGGGGTCAAATGGAGTCAAAGTAGGTCAAAATAGGTCACCATATGTAGTTTGCAGAGACGAACAAAATTCTCCATTATGCCAACCCCCTCAAGAATGTCCCGTTTTAGAGGCTCTGCTTTACCTTTTACAGGAGGGACAAGGACATGCGGGATAGGGTGTGATAGGCAGTGTTCAGTACGTCAGTGCGATTGACTTGCTGGTTTGTTGCAACAAGACGAAGTCTGGCCGTCAAAAAAAATGATCCCGAAGGTCACAAAGTCATCAGGTCAAATGAGGTCAAAGTAGGTCACCAGATGTAGTCCACCTAGACGAACGAAATTTTCCATAACGACATCCCGCTGAAATGTTTCGTTGCCAAGAATATAGAGATTGCCCTTCATTGACCTTGACCCGACACAAACACAATTGGATTCATCCTCCCCAATGTTGGCAGCCAAAATACCTAATATGAACCTAATAGATACTTGCCTCTATTAGATGTCGCGCTGACAAGGTTTTTGAACTTTGCCCTGTCGTGACCTTCCATGCCGTATGACCTTGAACTGGCACTCAAAAGGTGTCACAGTCACACTCACACAGACACAAGCACACACTCACACACGCATACGCACGGACATGACTGCAAAGATTCCTTTTGCCTTCGGCAAGAAATGAAAAAACGCATTTGCGCCCCCATACTGTGTTTGTTATGATTCGATATCGCAATTCGCATTATTCCCAACATGGCAGCCACTTCCTGGTCGATGTTACGGCACTTCGTAAACAGTTTTTTTTATCATGGAACCCAGACCATAAATGTTTGGTGTGTCAGTCCTAAAATTCCTGGAAAGATTCGTCTCACCGGATATACGATTTGCAGCTAGCTATTCGATGTCGGTCCGAATTCAAGAATCGGTAAACGGTGGTAAAACTACCGAAATAGACGGGGCTTTCATCGCCAACTGAGGCGGAGCAATGGGCGCTCAGTCTGGTAAAGAGGAAAGAAGACAACAAGTGTCAACCAAAGGCAAGAAGCACCACGAGACCAGAAGATTTGGGGAGACACTATTCTTCACCTAATCTGCGTAGGCCTCAATTCTATTGCAACTTATATATTGAGCTTCAGCACCCTTGACAGGCTCTAGGGCCTTTGTTATGGTAGTGAATGTTCGGTAGGCTACTACGATAACGCGTTGCTGAGTGAAAGGCTAGGCAGGTTCTAAATACAGCAGGGTATGGAATGGGCTGAAACAGTGCCATGAACTTTACCAGCCGTAAGAGTCCCCCAGCAGTTGGGACTGCTTTCCGTTATGTCACATGTCACTGTAGTGTCACAGCTGATGTAACACAATCAGAGTAGTGAACATATCAGTAACATCGCTCAACTGCAGTTTTAGGCTTGATTTAACCGTGCGCCTTGGGAGGTCGCGTTACAACGCATAATTGACCTATCGCCAATACAGAGGGCATTTTCTCCACTTGAAAAGTTAGGCGCACACTACCGGGATACATTTAGATGACATGTTCATGCCAGCTAAGGTCGGTGGTTACTTAAGCAACAGAGTACATGATTTGAAGCCAAAACAGCCCCATGGACTAACGTATGATCAGGGTTGTCACCACGCCGGGCGGCACTGGGTGGTGCTACCCGGATATCAAAATTGTCGCCGCAATCAAGGTCAATTTAAGCCTTTCCGCCCGGCACAAAATTCTTACCCTGACTGAATAAAAAGATCCTCGGAAAATTCAGTGATCCAAAAGAAAAAACAACACAAACATCTCACGAGAGAGTTAGAGCAAAACCTTTCTAAATGCCACCATTTTGCTGTAGGCACCATCAGGGGGATTTGAAAAAATTCTCAAGGGGATTACTCCTCCCCTTATACCCTCCCCCAGGATGCACATCACGGTCACCAAAAATTACCGGCTCGAAATGGTTGGTGACAACCCTGGTTATTATGTGAGGCACTTCCAATTTGATGAAATAGGCCCATAGGCAACGTGCGTGCGATCTCAATTCATAGGGGCACTTTGTGTTAGCAGTCAATAGAGCAAGCCGGAAAAAATCATGAATTTCACTGATTCGTGGGAGTATCGCCACCAAATCCTTGATATTTTGTTATTCTGTTCTGGTATTCTATCCTTACTTCACATAAAAAATGCAGAAATTGGATTTGAAATCCGTTTTTATCACTCAAATGTGGCTCCCATTATGCAGAATGAAAGGTCCCCAGAGCAACTGCTCCAACCCCACTGCACTTTTTTGACGAAAAATGTTGTAATTAAAATCCCAACCCAACGGTAGCTGTGACCAGTTTATACGAGGGTCATCAATCTCCGAGCCCAGAGTGGAAAAGAGGTCTCAAACCCACCGAGACAATCCTGTTTACTCCCAGCATGTTGTCCGTCGTAAACAGCTTTATAGGCGGAACACTGCATTCAGCGAATCCATGATAATGCTGAGACAGGACAGAACCGATCGTGGGCAAGATTAATTTTTCGAAGGTTTAGTGCAGCAGCAAGCTGATAATCGTGGCCGGTTAAGCCTGGCGGGCGGGCTTCTTAATTGAGTACATTCATCTTGGGGACTCCCAATGAGGGGTGGGTGGAAAGGGCGGGATTCTCTCCTGGGGCGACTCTTTGCTCATTGTTTCGCTGTAACGCAGCCTACCATATGAACAGTGAGGATATAGCCTCAATGAACGCACATTGGGCCGAAACCAAAAACAGTGCTTGATTCAAGTGGAAAATCGGCATTTCAATCAGAATTTCTGCAAATCTCATGTGAATGTAGAAAAAAAACAAAAAAACATCAGGAATCTATTTCACTTACTCAATTCACCCCACATTGCACTTTGCACCCCCACCCCGCGCCATTGAACATCTGGCAACTTGTTACAGTAGTCCGGCTGGCAACCCTATCGTTCATATTTATTTTGCCCGTTGAACGTTTAAGTTCATGAGCATCTTGGTAAGAATTTATTCATTGATTTTTAATGCCGGAAATCACCCATTCTGATTTCATCGACATTCGAATATTTGCTAGGAGATTTTTATTCGAGTCGTCTATCAGGAATGTTTATCATTAGCGGTTTGCGTGATATTGGTTTGGATTATTCTCCCGCGCGATCCCGTTTTGCGTAAGTCCAATTGAGCATAGGCTGCTTACCTTAGCACAATAGGGTGGTGAATGGCCTTCCCCCGTAGCCTAACCCGCGGGCTGTGTGGGTCCTATTGTGTTAGGTTCAGTAGGGCTGGACTGTTGTCCGGGGTGCTTCCCTAGCTGAGCCCCCCCTCCCCCCCTCCCTCCCTTCCTTGGGTTTTCCCCTTCCCTCCCTGTCCCCTTCTCCCGTGGGGTGTGTCTCTCCGCGCGCGGCGCTAGGAATGTTACGCAAGACGGGGGTGAGGACGGGGGGAATGGGGGAACTTGTCGGTTAACTTGGCTTGGGTTTAAGTTAACTCGTCTTATCGTGAGTCGTTACCGGCGATTACTTGTATTTGTATAGTCTTATACTGCTATAACTACGGTTATGACATTTCGATATCATGTCGGAAGTGATTCCCTTTTGTGATATTGCTTTTGTTTATACCGTTCGTTATGGTGAGGTTTTTTATTTTGTATATGCTTAACGGAGCAAGACACCGTACTTGAATTTCCGTGTTCATGTCGGAAAGTGATCCTATTTGTGGATATTGTTACCGGCCGATGATTTGTATTTGTATATCTTATACTAGGCCATCACTTAGAGATTATGACAATATCGCATATAGGTCGGAATTCTCTTGTTCCTTTTCTGGATATCACTAGGTCATAAGGTTCGTTGATCGGCTGATGTTATGTATTTTGTTATAATCTTATACTGCGATACACTCGTATTTTGACATATCACATTTTAATGCCGTTAGTTATCGCTGAGGTGTGTTATGTATTTGTATTTAGATCTTATACGCAATCCACTCGTAATATGACATATCACATCTCATGTCGGAAGTGATTCCCATTTGTGATATTGTTATTCTATATCGTTCGGGAGGAGATATACTCCTGAAGGATCTTTTCCGTATCGGCTGATGTTAGTATTTGTATAATCTTATACTGGACAATACTATCGTATATACAATCATCTTTCATGTCGGAAGTGATTCTTATGTGATATTGTTATTTATATCGTTCGGGAGGAGGTAGGTATTCTCCTTAAGGATATTTCCGTAGCGGGACGTTCCTCAGATAAGGGAAAGTGTGTCGGCTACCGGATACCCTTCGGCCATTCGCGAGCCTGGGAAAGAGGAACGCTGTGAGGCGCCGCATTGTGACGAAAGACTAACCTACCGGCGGCAGCAGCAGAGAACCAGCATAGAAGACCAGTGAGATGGCGGCGCTCGAAAGAAGAGGGACGCGTTTCCGAGCTTGGCCCCTTCCGGGGCCCTGGGCAGGTGCTAGTTAGCACCGTGAGTCCCAAAGGAATAGAAGCTCTGGGTCCAGCATGACCCTAAAGCCGGCGGGGCGGGCTGAGGTGGCTCGTACTCGCCGTCGAGGAGGCGGCTCTCGCTGGTCTTCCCTCGGCGCCGGGACACGAAAGGGGGGTGACGTTACCCCACATAGGGACGGCCGGAGGTCCGACAGGGTGAGGTCGGGGCCGACCAGGCGGGGCGGGCCGAGGGGCTCGTCTTTGCCTGGTCCAGCCCGATGGTAGGTAAGGTCGGCCGGGGCGCTGCGGGTACGAAAGGGTCGGTGTCGTTACACCTGGGGAAGGGCCCGGGGGGTCCGACAGGAGAGGTCGGGGCAGGCCCAGCCGGGCCCGCGAACGGGGTTTTTTTGTGGGGGTGTGGTGACACCTGGGACGGCCCGGAGGTCCCCGACAGAGAGGTCGGGGGGCCAAGCCAGCCGGCCCCGAACGCCCAACGGGTGTGGGTATTACCACCTCGGGACGGCCCGGGGGTCCCGACAAGCTAGGTCGGGGCAGGCCAAGCCAGGTCCGAACGGGGTGTGGTTACACCGGGACGGGCCCGGGGGTCCCGCCAAGCAAGGTCGGGGCCGGCCCATCCGGGTCCGATCGGGGTGTGGTTACACCTCGAAACGGGGCCCGGACCGACCGACGGGTGCGTTCGGGACCGGGTTCCCGCGGGGCCGCGGTCCGGCGGGCCGGGTACGGCTAGGCATAGACCAGCGCCAGGGAACAAGGGATCAGGGGAAACAGGGATGATCACAGCCCTACAGGCACAGCCTACATGTCAATATCCCCAGGAACGGTCTACTCTGCTCGGATTGGATAGCGGCTAGGCAGAGAAGTTTACATTGGATAGCCAAGCCGCGAGCCCTATGGGGCGATGTTCAAACAGTTTCGCCGGTTTCAGACCAGTTTAGAGCGGCAGACGTTACGGGGCCCGTACGGCTTGACGATCCTGGACCCTCCCGGCCGCCTCGTAGGGGAGGTTAGGCCGCCGCGGCCCCTCAGGAACTTCAGCTGTTGGGTTCCGGCAAGAGGGGGAGGAGGAAGACGACAGGCGCCCCCGATACCGAGATCTCTCGGAGGTCTCCGGGGGTACGAGGCAGTCCGCCGAAACAGCGATAGCGCCGGGGGTTTTCTTGTTCAGGCATTGGACCCACGTGGAGCAGTGTGTTAACACCCAGGAGCGGCGAGGCTATTACCCGCCGGTATCCCGGGGGTCGGATGGACAGCACCTTGTTAGGTGCCATTGATCCCCGATCAAACTAGAGCGAGACTTAGCGCTGGAGAGTCGTTTTTTCGGCGAGGGACGTTTGTTAAGGTCCCGCCATCGCAAGAGACTGTTCTCGGTCCTTCCGACAGTAAAGTTACTACGTTCGGGACAGCCTTCGCTACGCTGTCGCCATACAAGTGACTCTATCGCCTTCGTTGGCCGGTGGCCCTCCTATCCATGGCAAGTCTGTCAGACTTGAGCACGGGTGACTTAAGGCCGCAAGGGGACAGCGACAATAGGGCCTGGTGACCAGCCCGTCCGGTATAAGAGTTGCCTTCAGTCAGCAATCCATCGGGGCGGGGACTCTCCCGGGAATATTTCGAGAAGTGCGGCTAGCGGGAATGAATAAATTAAGCCCTGAAGGGAGCAGACTCGGAAGGAGTCTTCCACCATGGGTCACGTCCCAGTACCGTTAAGCTCATCGGCCTAGACATAGGGAGCCGCTCGGTCAGCGCGGGGTTTGCTGCGGACGGCCCAGGAGCGGCCACCCTGCAGGAGAGGATCTCTTTAAAGACGGAGCAGCGGGGCTAGCGGACAATGGAGGCCACTGATGCTGGAAGACTACTACTGTTCGCAGGCGAATGGACTCCTATCTAGCCTGCCCCCCCCCCCCGGGGAGGATGGCCCCGGGGCGGAGTTGGGGCTCCACTATCTAGCGAACAGTTACAGCCGCTGCAGCGAGGACCAGGGCCGTTATTCCGGTCAGGGTAGGGCTTCCAAGCGTACTGCTTCCGTGGGAGAGGCTAGCAGTTGGCTACCTTCCCTCGGTTCTTACCAGGCCCACTCGTTCACCTCCGTAGCCGAGACTCAGAGGGCTCGCCTACAAGACAGTTATGAAGGTAGGGGGGGCTCAACGACTGGAAACGGCCGGCATATATAACTGCCGGAGTTTGGCTGGCAGACGACTGTTCTCGCCTGTAGGACTACTTGACCTAGTAGCCAGTCTCGCCGACGTCCTCGTTATCTGCTGAGTAGGTCTCTTCCGCTATTCTCCGTGGACCCTTCTATTATTCTTTGCGCAGGTATCACCTTTCAGTCGCACGCGCTTTCCCCGAAGCCAGCACGTTCGCTCAATCGACCCGACCTGTCGCTGAGGGACGAACCAACGGCCCGTTTACGGAGCATCCGGCTCACCCCGAGGTAGCCGTGCTATCTGCAGCCGTCCGTATGCCGTCTACTCCGTGGACCCAAGGCTTACTCGACGCAGTCATCCCCTTCAAGTCGGACCGCTTCCCCGAAGCCAAGCCAACGTTCGATCGATCGAACCGCCCTGTCCGCTGAGAGAAGAACCATGCCCGTTTACGGAGCCGCCGGCTCCCACGAGGGGTAGCCCCGTGCACTCTGCAGACGCCTCTGCCGTCTACTCCGTGGACCCCATGGCTTACTTCAAGGCAGTATCACCTTCACGTCGGACGCCGTTTTCCCCGAAGTCAGCAACGTTGCTCGACCCGACCCGCCCCGTTCGCTGAGAAGACAGAAACGTACGGCCCATTTTACGGAGCCAAAACGGCTTACCCGGAGGTAGCCGTGCTCCCTTCAGCCGGCCCTGTTACAGGACCGGGCTAGCCGCCGGACCCCGCTAGACAGCGGCAGAAGGAGTGTCACGGTGGTGGGGCGTTCCGGGTTCCTAGCCGGGACTTGTCTCACTGGAGACTCCAGAGCGGGTCGGCCCTCAGAGCCGGAAACGCTCTATTCCGGCTTTCCCGAAAGGGTCTGCCCTCCGGAGCAGTGGGTAGGCTCTCCAGAAGCAGTGAACCGTCTCTGTCGGCCGTCTCGAAGCCGTGTGTCGACCTCCTCGACCCTCCGGGGCTGTGGTCGGACTTCTTCGGCCTCAGGATTTTAGATGGTCTCCGGGCCGTGGGTCGGCCTTCCGGTTTTCCAGTTCCTGGTCGACTCTATCAGCCCGCCTGGGCCCAGACGGGTTCTCCCGGACGAGGGTCAGGCCCTACCGACCCCTCCGGAGCCCTTCATCCCACGTCTCCCGACTCTCCCTGAGCCAGATCAAAAACCTCCCGAGCCGATGGTCGACTTTCCCGTCTCGCTGGGGCAGCGGATCGACTCTTCAAGCCATCTGAAGCCAGCTCCCCTGTGCAGTTGTTCGCTCATCCGGGTGCATAGCCGGAGCACGACTCTTCCTGCCCTCCTGTGTGAGACAGCCCTTAAGAGCCGAGGATCGGGACCCCGCCGAATCACCAGACGGCCAGTGGGTCAACTCTTCCTGCCCTCGTGGGTGAGATCAGCTCTACAGAGCCGAGGATCGAGCCTGCCGACTCTCAGAGCAGTGGTCCCACTCTTCCTGCCGGGCTCCCTTGGGCATCGATCCCATGGGATTGGGTTCATCACGAGCTTTCCATAGCCGTAGCCGACTCTCCTGCCTTCCTATGTGAGGTCGGGCCCCAACGAGCAGAGGATAGGGCCCCTGCCGATCTTTCTGCCCTCATGAGCCAGATCGACTCGCCCGAGCCGTGGGTGGGCTCACCCGTGATCCGACCCTTTAGGCCTCCCGGGCAGTGGTCAACTCCCAAGCCTGCTGGTCGCAGCCGCGACCTACTCTTTCGACATTTTCCAACCAGTCAGCTCTTCGAGGCGGTGGGTCGACCCACGGCGGTCCGTGGGGTCGGGTTCACACGTCACGAGACTTACCCTCTGCCACAGTCGGAAGGAATCTCTAGCCACGGTTGGACGGATGGCGTCAGGTGTGGGTGTCCGGTGCGTCACGCCCTCAACTCTTCTTCCTATGTGGTCAGCTTTTCTCTCCGGGATCGAAGGCTTTCTCATCCCGTGGCGATAGAGAGCCCCTCGGCGAGGAACGCCTATCTCTGAGCAGGGTTTCGCTCGGGTTCACAATGTGCACTACCTCGTTGCACCGCGAGCCTGGGGAGTCGGCTCTCCTAGTCCTGCCGAACTACGCTTCCTCGAGAGACGGTATGCGAGCGTCTGTGGGCTTTACCACACGACGTTCGTTTCATGCTGCTCTCCAACCAGTCTCGCATAGCCGGCACGACGGGCTGCTCTGCATCACAAACGACAACAACCTCTGTTCGGACGGCACGGACCCACCTCCCAGTGCGCCCGGTGCTAGTCTGGTTGCACAAAGTGCAATATGGGGTAAGTTGAAGGTAAGTGAAATAGATTTCACAAAACTTACTGGTTTGTGAATCTGTGAAACTACGAATACTTACCCATTATCGACCATACACCCCCTGACCGTCCCCACTTCCGGCCATCACGGGGCGTCCTCCTTCGTCAGACGCGGGCCTTCAGCCCATCAATCCTTGGACGCTCTGCCTCGAAAAATAGGAAGGACGATAGGGTGGCCAGCCCGGACTACTGTAAAAAGTTTGCCAGATGTTCAATGGCGCGGGGTGGGGTGCAAAGTGCAATATGGAGTAAGTATCGTAGTTCACAGATTCACAACCAGTAGTTTTGTGAATTTTGTGGCGATACACCCACAATGAAGTGAAATATCGTGATGTTTCTGGCTTGGCTCATTGACCTGCAAACACAAAAGGCCCCAATTGATTTGAGTTTTCGAGTGGGCTCTAATATTGATTGTGCTGGAATCACATGTAGCCTTATAGTTGGGAAGTCATGAGAGCAAGTTTCTCTAAACAGTATCTACAACATATGTCAAATTCCATTTCATGCAGAATGATATTCCGTAACAAAGCAGTCGTCAAAAAACAAATTCACTGTTAGGCGGCAGGACACCTCCTACACCTGTAGCATAATGCGTGCGGAGAGTATTGTGATAAGGTTATTTAGCGCGACCTCAGTGAATGAAAATTAAACATTGAGATTTGCAAATATACACATTATTACGGTCCGGAATCGAATACGCTGGAGCTACCTCTAAATCTGTGCAAGGGTCACAACCACTTTCATTTACTCCAGTGAAGTGGACTCTAGCTGGGTAACCACAGGCGACGGACATTTTTACTTTTTTCAGGCAGTTTATAGGCAACTGGGAGTTTGAATTCCTCCTTCAAAGGACATGCTGAAATTGTAACAATTCATGAGACCGTTTGCTGCAATGATTTTTTCACCATGCCTGGAATTGAACTTTCTACCAGAGAAAATAATCTCAACTATTGTAGATAGAGATTTTTTTGAGAAATACATTCAAATTGAATCGTCAATCGGACCGCAACTATGTGGACATTTTTGTGATTCAGAGGCCTCACCGGCCTGGAAACTTTTGACACTTTTATGAGTGCAAGGAAAAAATGATGATTATGAGGACTGCTGATAGCTCATCTGCTGGACGTAAGTAACACAAAGCCGCCTTGCTGCCTTGATTTATTAACGTACGAATTATATACCTCTTATGCGATGATAGACTCTACTGTATATCCCAGAGAAATCTGTATCCTGTCTACTATTGCCAGTATTTGAAGAGTTTGTCTCATTGAAATCAAGGCTGGGATGGAGTTCCGTTTATGCTTCGGCTGAATGAAAGTGAAACTGATTCCTGTTTGGGCTAAAATATAGTTCTGAACAAGGGTGTCAGTCAATACAGTTTAGAGGTAGGTAGGTAATAATAATGATTATGTTATCTCAGATCAGCCCCCCAGCTATGAGACGTGTCAGCAATGCTTACAATTCGTCCTTATACACCTCAGAAACACCCCCAAAATCAGGAAATTCTCACTCAACCCATACTAGCTCCGCTACTATTCACTCATACATAACATCAGCTTGGATGTATATCAGTTCTCTGCTGGTTTGTTTGATTGTATTGGGCATTAAACTCCAATCCTGCAGCGGGTCTTCTGATGGTCACAGGCGAAGAGGGCATATCACACTGATCCTGCATGAACATCATTGAGTGCCAGTAGAGGGGCGCATAGTAGTTCTGAAGGTGCTGTTACAACATACGAATTCATGCATGGATCAACCCTCCCTAGTAGTTTTCTGTGATCTTATGAACTTATCAGGCCTATGTCGCCGACTCGCTACAGCCGGACAATTGCAAGCTGGCAGCACTGCACCACAATTCAATTTGGTGGACATGGACATTCAGTGATGTTGCCCCCAAACTGTGTAATGCATTACCCAGGCTGGAGGTCAGGACTGTCATTGTTCACTCTAAAATTGAATTTATTAATGAAAGTGGGAGTTTTGAAGCTGAAAAAAAAGACCCTCATTGTTTTTGTCTCACCTGAACTGTTCAAGGAGAGACATAGTGGTCACTTTGTTGTGTGTGTGTCGTCTGTTGTCCGTCTGTCTGTCGATGTGCGGTTCGATATCTCCTGAACCGTGAAAGGCCATCATGCTGGGACCTTTTCGTAGAGGGTGCGCGGTCGGTGAAGAGTTGCGATGTGCATCCACTTTTTTCCCCGAAAGACCATACTCATTTGCATCAATTTGCATATTTAATGAAAATTGGCCCGGAAGCTTGTGTACAAGATATCTATTCGATCGGAGATCATTGGTGATGCCGTCGGAGTATATAACAAATATGGAGTGTACACGAACTATAGAGGCCTGGCATGATATATGCTAATTAAGTCGTCATTTGCCTGATTTCTGTGATATATTCGAAGTGCGTTGGATTTTGACGAAACTCGGTGGAGGGAGATGGTTTCTCCTATAGTTCCGATAAAATTGTACTAGGGTCGAGGTATCAAAGGTCTTTAATGTACAATTGGGCATTTACCTAGTCTAGTTTGCATAATTTATGCCAGATTTTTAAGTTGGTTGAATCCTCATGAAATGAAACTGGTGGAGAGGTTACACCTTTGATCTGATAAATTTAAAACAGTGCAAAGGTCACGTAAGGTTAATAATGTGGAATAATTTGCATAAATTATGCCATTGTTGGAAGTTTGGTAAAGGCCAATAACGATGGGAATGAGTGCCGTTAGGGTTCTTGTAGAGATTGTTATGGTAATTTTGGGGTTCCAGGGATTCAAAAACAACATCTAAAGACGAGGTCAAGTCAAGTCTTCAAGACAAATGTGCTTATCTTTAGGAGTTACAGGGCAAATAAATAAAAACAGTCAACTTGGATATGGATGGAGCTCTGTGTGAATACATAGACGAAACAAACTCCCGCTGCGATCTGACCACCGGGTTTCAAAGTGACAGGGGCCAAAGGTCGATTTGGAGACCTTGGGCGATAGCATTAGGGCATGTTGATTGATTACATAATGCTTTTGGGGCTTGGTGCATCACCATCAGGCAAGATTTTAAAAACGTCATGTCATCAAAGGTTCATTCAAGGTCACTTACAGACCAAATATATAATGCCAACTATAACATTTCCTGCCAACAGCCTCCAGGACTAGGTGTTGCGTATGGCTGAAATTGGGGACATTGCAGCATATGATAAGGTAACATTTTTCATAAGAACTGTACTGTCATCAAGTCTTCAAGAGTCACTTATGGAACCAAAATAATGCCAAATAATTAACAGCCCCGTTAGCCCAAAGACAAGAGGGGTTATGTCCGAGGACCCCGGTGAGTTTTTTTAGTTAGTCAATTGGTCTTTCAAGAGTCGGGATAAAGCCAGAGGCAACCGACAAACAAAGTAGCAACTGTCAAACTACACCCAATGAAAAAAAATTACACAGCTGGGATCTCAGAGTAAACTCGGGTAAATGGTTCAACTTCGTTGAATATACACCCAACTAGCAGCAATTACAACCAGTAACACTCGGTACAACTGTATCCACACACTATGCTGACCACTGAAGTCTACCATGAATGAGGGCGTACGAAGAAACCCGGGGCACACAATACACAATCAGGAAGAACAGAGGCAGGCGGATTGAAACCGTCTGCTCTTGTGGCGATCAAATTGAACACTGAAGTCGGTCACGATCTGAATACATCTCATGGATGCGAGGTGTTGCCATGATGGGAGGTGTTGAAATAACATTTTCCGCACAGCCTCCAGTGCTGTGTGTGTGATATGGCTGAAATTTGGCGACATGACAGCATATTTCAAGGTAAATTTTTCATAAGAAACCGGAATGTCATCAAAGGTCATTCAAGCGTTCACTTTGCGACCAAGAGTAATGCCAAATAATAACATTTTCCTGACAACAGGCCTCTAAAGACTGTATGTGATATGGCTGATTTTAGTCAAGGTGCTATTATAATGGGAATATTTCATAAAAATTTTATGTTATCAAAGGGCCATTCCAATTATCAGAATCATAAAAGTATTGAAAGGAGTAAAATAGCCCCTACTAAACTTAAAACTCCATACATTTTTTTGATAATATTATTACCCTCTCAGCTATCCATTTAAGAATGGTTATAGTCTAGCTCCACAGCTAAGGGCTGCCACGGTTAGTTCCTGAGCAAAAAAACGGGCGGTTTCCGATTTGCCTAACGAGTCAAACCGTTTTTGTCTCGCCTGTGAACTTTGTTCAAGGAGAGACATAGTGGTCGCGTTGTTGTGGGGTGATCTGTCTTTCGTTGTCTGTCTGTCTGGCTGTATGTCTGTCCGTCTGTCTGTCAGATGTGCGGTTAGATATCTCCTGAAACGTGCAAGCCACATGCTGGACCTTCGTGTGGAGGTCGCTGGTTGAAGAGTTGCCATTGGTGAATCCACTTTTCGGCCCAAAAAGACCATTCTCATTGCATATAAATTTGAATATTAATGAACATTGGCCGGAAGTTGTGTACAAGATATCTCTTGATCGGTTAGATGCTGGTGCTGCCGTAGGGTACTATAAACAACTATGAAGAGTACTGAATCGATCAGATCTGCATGATATATGCTAATTAAGTAGTTACTTTGCAGAATTTCTGCGATTTTTTGAAGTTTGTTGGATTGTGACGAAACTCGGTGGAGATGGTTTATCTATAGTCCCCAAGAATTTTACAGTGGGACGAGGGCCCCAGGAGGTCATTTAATGTTACTAATCTGTCATTCAAAGTCACTTTAGGGTCAAAAACTGTTTTCTGGCCCTAATCGGAGAATTGAATGTCTGTTAAGGCTGGAAGGTTCACATATAATTGTTGACCTCATGTGTGTGACCCTCGGAACCTCAATTTGACCTTTTTCGGGTGGTCATGTGGTTAGAGGTTGAGTCTTTGATAAATGTGCTTATTCAGGATGGTACAGCAAAAAAATAGAAATGTTATTTTTAGGGTATGTGATAGACCTTTGTGTGCTTTAGTGGGGACCAAACTCCCGGCTTCGATCGGACGCATACTTTGGTAGTACAAGGGGTCAAAGTTTAATTGAATACGCTTTTTCGCAATAACATTGGGCGTGTTCATTGGAATGCAATATGCTTCTAGGAGTGGATGCATCACATGGCGAGTAACAATTTTTATAACAAACAACATGTCATTGAAGGTCATCACAAGGTCACTGAGGGGGCCAAAACTGAATTAGTACTTTTTGGCAAATAGCACGTGGGCATGTTCAATCAGAATGCAAAGGACTCCAGGAGTGGATGTATCACATGGAGAGTTACAATTTATAGAAAACTGCCATGTCATTAAAGGTCATCATCAGGTCAATTAAGGGTCAAAAACTGTTTATGGCCATAATCGGAGAAGAAAATTGATAATTTGTGAAGGGCTGGAAGGTCACTATTGTCATATATTGTTGACCGCATTGTGTGGGACTCTGACCTCAATTGACCTCTGTCGGGGGGTCATGTGGTTTTAAAGGTGAGTCTTGAATAAATTGTGCTTATTTAAGGAGTTACGGGCCAAAAAAAAAAAAGAAACTGTTATTTGGATATGTGATAAGACCTTTGTGTGCTTCATGGAGGAAACCAACTCCCGCTTCGATCGGAGCATTACTTGGTAGCTACAAGGGAACAAAGTTTAATTTAATAGCTTTGCGCAATAACATTAGGTGTGATCATTGGAATGCAATGCTTCTAGGTTTGGATGCATCACATGGAGAGTAACAATTTTTATTAAAAAAACCGTCATGCTCATTGAAGGTCATCAAAGTCACGTTGGGGTAAAAAAACTGATTTAGTACTTTTTTGGCAATGCCATGGGCATGGTCATCAGAATGTAAAATGCTCCTAGGAGTGGATGATCCACATGGGAGGTTACTTTTCATAAAAAAAAACGGCCATGTCATTAAAGGTCATCCAAGTCACTAGGGTCAAAAAATGTTTTCTGGCCATGATCAGAGAATTGAATATCTGTGAAGGCTGGAAGGTTCACCATTGTGATATTAATGTTGAAATGCACCCATGTGTGTGACCTCTGACCTCACATTTGACCTCTGTAAGGTGGTCATGTGGTTTAAAGGTGGAGTCTTGAATAAGTGCTTATTTAAGAGTTAGGGGCCAAAAAAAAAAAATGGTTATTTTTGGATATGTGAATAGACCTTTGTGTGCTTCATGGAGGAAGGAAACCAACTCCTGCTTCGATCTTTCGGACGCATACGTGGTAGTTTACAAGAGGTCAACGTGTTAATTTAATAGCTTTGTCGCAATCACATTAGGCTGTTGTTCATTGCGAATCCTAAAATTTAACAACAGTTTGTAAAGGTCAATTAGGTCATTTAATGTGAATAAATTTGCAGAAGTAAACCCAAAAAAAAAAAAATTTTTGAATTTTGTTAAATGGCCAGTGAACAATTGGCATGAATGCAGCTAGGGTGCTGGTAGAGATTTGTATGAGCCTCATTTTTGGGTTCAGTATCAAACAACATCTATAGGCAAGGTCCAAAAGGTCAAAATGTCAAGTTTTAGAAAATGTGCTTATTTTAGGAGTTACAGGCCAAGAAATAAACTGTCGATTTTTGGATATGTGATAGTCTATGTCTGCTCATAGACGAACCAACTCCCGCTTCAATATGACAACTGGTCTGAAGTTACAAGGGGACTAAAGGTTGATTTTAATACCTTTTGGCGATAGCATATTGTGTGAACTGATGACCTATGCTGTTGGGCTTGGTGCACACATTGAGGAAGCAGGTTCATAAAAAACCCTCATGTCATCAAAGGTCATCAGAGGTCAAGAAACTGCCAACTATTAACAATTTCGCCCAATCAATTTTTGTGACTGTGGGTTAGATAACTGAAATTTCGGGACATGCGGCATATGATCAAGGGTAACATTTTTCATAAAAAACCGTTTTATGTCATTCAAAGGTTCATTCAAGGTAAATTATGGACCAAAAATGTCAAATAATAAATTACTGCAACAAGTCCAGAGACTGTACGCTCATTTTTAAGAATGGTTTAGTCTTGGGGAACCCTAGGTGACCAGCATGATGCTGAAATCACTATTATGATTAGCATGCTATAAATAACAAAATGTTTTACTATTTCAACCCCTCAGGCATGTTATTTCCATTCAATCCCAACTAGTATTCCCATCTGTGCCAGACCGAGGATTTCATCAATTGTCAAAACCTGCCTTTTTACGTAAGTTCACATCAGCCTGTCATAACCTCTTCTGGGCCCCCTGACCTGACCATATAAAGTGTAACCCCTCAGTCATTTGTTTACCAACTCCCAGGCACCTATTCAAGAATGAATGGGTCAGGGTCACCTGCGTAGCTCTGGTGTGTGAAGATAGGGGGGGGGTTAATTCCTTGTATCACTTATATAGTCATAGACTCAGCTGTAGGGCCTGCATGAATCTGCCAGGGAAGCTATAGATGGCTTATTCCACTCTTAGACAGGGGGTGTGAGAGGGGTGGGTGTGAACTCCCATGGGAGTTGATGGAAGTAAGTAGAGTATAAGGGGCATACTCTCTGATGATATATAGGATACACTTTATTAGATTGGGTTCCTTTAAGTGTTTGGACATTACAAGTAATCTGAAGCGAACTATTAACTCAGTAAGTATTGTTTATAATGGAGGGTACCAGTAGGATAGGATCAAGGGGGTGTAGTCATTGATGGCAATGAATGTTGTGAAATATTTAAAAGGGATTGGGATATTAAAGCAACATATGGAATGCCTGATTGTTTGATGGTGACTCAAAAAGGAGAAATCAATGATCGACACAACCAGGCGAGACACTG
This sequence comes from Sclerodactyla briareus, assembly GCA_026419785.1. Classification (NCBI taxonomy): domain Eukaryota; kingdom Metazoa; phylum Echinodermata; class Holothuroidea; order Dendrochirotida; family Sclerodactylidae; genus Sclerodactyla; species Sclerodactyla briareus. Next base: position 117,687 of record JAODTK010001621.1, on the reverse strand, counting down.
GGCGATTAGCCTTGTTTTCGGTTTTGACCGATGCCGTTCAACAAAGGTATGTGCCGCCAAAGGGGGAGTATGCTCCGTGAACCCCAAACACGGCCCCCCCGAGGGCGAGTGTTAACTTCAGGCGCCAATAGGAGTCCCGTGTCGACAGTCCAAAGATATGTATACCCCTTAGAATTATTTTGTTAGTACTTAATTGTAATTCTAATAAAAAAATCATAAGAAAACAACTCAGCATGATTGCATATGGATGGTTCCATGACTTCATTAGTAATTAATGTCATTAGATGATAAAATCCAGCAGTGTTTACCCTCCATAGTTATTTATGTCAGTACATATTTCACTGTGTAAATGCAGCGCCAATCTTTTCATCCAATCAGCTGTTCCATAATGATATGGGGGAATGAACAATTAATTACAAAAAACTGCACGGAGAATCATACACGTGTCTTACTTTATTAAAACATGCAACGTGCAGTTAATAACGAAACCAAAAAAAAAAAAAACACATTCTTCTACACGTATATACCTATTTATGTACGCGGCGCTGCACTTGCAAGTACAAACCAGACGCTTGTGCAATTAGCAGTAAGCCCAAAGCCCCAAACCTAACTGTGGATTATTTTAGCAAGAAACTGAAGGCACGGCACAGTCTAAAATCAGCCCTAAAAAAACCACCGAATCTGCGTAACCTTTATGTATAATCATTTTTTCCACCAATTGCCCAATTATCCACAATAATTCATTCATAGAATTGTACGCCCACACGAAAATACATTGCAGTATCGCCGATCGAAGTGGATCGACGATCGCGAATGAATTCAGTACTAATCACAGAGTCAGTTAGAAACTCCATAGATGTTAATTGGTGCGATAAAAAGGTTTGCCTGCGGCGGCCGTACCAAATAATAGGAGTGGCCGGACTTGGTAGGTGTGTAACGCACTGTCATATCAGTGGGAATGCATTGGTCAGGAAGGCTTAGTGAACAGTAAGTAGGTGATTGACCACGTCTTCCAAACAGGGCGAGTCTAGAAACTAGTGCAACAGCATAGGGCGAGAAGCAAGCAACATATAGCTTGCAGCAGTTTTATCCATTACGTTACCACAAAGCTGCGATTTCCGTGGCAGCAGGTATTTGGCAAATAATGAAAGTACACAGGTCGCAACACACTGGGGCAGTTTTAGCATTTTCAACAGGGTGCGGATTGAGCTGCGATGTACGCGGCGGCGGCTTGGATGCGAAAATGCATAATTGATTTAGTACCGGGTTTGGTAGCTAAGGTAATTAATTCCGAAACAGCTGAAGGTTGACACATGAGCTGTAAAATGTAGTACACAGTGCTACCAATGTCACACACTCTGTGAGTTTGCACCTCGTCATAAAATGAACCATCCAAACTGAAGGGGGCGTGGCTAAACATGCAACACAGTTGATATGACATGACATTCACTTACCTGTCTCGAAAGGTGAAAGAGTAAAAGTTAGCAAAAATAAATGAGAGTATGATGTACTTTATAGATGATGGTAATGTAAAAGAAAGGACACAGAGACAACAGCATAATGAATTGATACTAATGAAATTGATCACTATGATTTTATTGCTGCAAGTAAAGTACACCTACTCCAGTCCCCAGGGACAATTTCATTGGTTACTATTGCGGTGTCAAAAGGCATGGCATAATATACATGAATGTTTCAAAGACCCTTTAGGGCTCTGCCGCTCTAACCGAGTGGGATTGCGTGCAGATTTTTTCAATGACTCGGTTTTTAGCCGCAAGGCATTGCCATGCGATTACAATTTTCACGTTAGGTTCAATTCCTGCACAATATGTGGTGTTTCGGTCGAAAATGGGACTGTTAGGTTACAAAATGGGCCTATTTCAAGCCTTAAAATGTGGTTCAATTGCTTTCGGTCAGCTGACAGTGGGTTAAAAATTCATCTATTTAGATTGGAACGTTCAGTGTAGGCCACCATAGAATTCAGTCTGCCAACATTTGCCCCAAAAAACCAATTAATGGATACCCTGGTGGTCCAACTTTTTATTCCCTACCAGATGGGACACTTACTGTATTATAAGTCATGACAGTGAGTAATATGTGTTTTAACTATTAAATGAAAAAAAAAAAAACCTACATGGATATCCAAGTGACAGTTTTGCCCTGCTGTTGAAAAGGAATCCTGAAATTTTACTTCCATAGCTAAATCATATTCATATAATGAAGCAAGCACGGGTCCTGCTCCTAGGAAGTAGTTTCAAGGCATTTTCTGTTTTCCACTCTCAGGAAACAGGAATAATTCTTTTCATGCACTTTGCTAGGAGTAAATTTCAGGAAGCCTGTGGATGTGACCTTCCAAATGGGTAAGATTCTTGTGTCTATTATAGAGTGAACCCATTGTTTCAGGACAAATGCCTCTGGAATCTGCTGCCTGTAGTGCATGTTGGTTCAGAAGTGTATCAATGTGTACAGTGTACCAGTGTCATAATGTGGCAGTTCTCAATGCTTTCACTTACCGCAGGCTACATCTTTAACATCAAGTAAATCAATAAGTTTTTTCTTGGTTGTGAGTGCGTATGCCCAACACTAAACAGCTGAGGATATACTGTAGACAAAGTTTCCCCCCATAGCTCTATATCATTACTGCCTATATTCAAACCGTCACCTTTCTGTGGGAACGTGGGAACGCAACAATTCATCTCATTTTGGATATTATTGTTGGTAAGTATATATGGGGGAAATCTGTGACGATTTGTGCAGGTAGGATGTGTAGCTTTCGTCCGGGGGGGGGGGGGGGGGGGGAGGGGGGGGGTTGTTATTGTTGTGCACACTGTACAGTGTTTGTGCAATGTTGAGCAGACAGTGTACCCCGATGACCTTTGACACTATCGCATTATCATCTCATTAGCGGTTACCATGAACAGACTTTTTGGTGATTGTTCTTTTCTGAAGCTATGGTACAGTTACCTCAGGGCAAAGAGACTTTTGCTTTGCGAGAAAGTGGGCTTTGGGTTCTTGAATTCCAGAGAAATATAGTTTGATCTTGTAAGTCATTGGGAGCATCACCCCCTGCCCCTTCATCCTGGCACCTCTGTTCCTCCCAAATTACAATATCAGTCTTTCACTCTTGAAGAAAAGACTGAAATTTCATCTCTCTATTAGCCCTTTGGAACTTCTGAATGAGTGCTTCAGGGAGGCTGTTATTTTATTGTAGGGCATGTTAAATATCGCGGGTCTTGACCAAGTGGGAATTACTGTTCTGATACAGCACACCGGAATACTACCAGCAGAGCCGTACAATGTCTTGCACCCCCCCCGTACGTCAGATTGAGTGATTGAAGTGTGCGGACTGTGTATCGTGCCATTTGGTATTAAACTGATTGCAGAAGCAGACTACTAGTGTGTGTGACTCATACTATGCATCTGATGTGAACTGCCTGCTACAGCGTTGTACCAAATCACGGGCATCCATCATAACTAAGAGATGGAGTAATAAGGCAGCCTATCTACCCTCTCTGTTATCTTTACAATTGGTCATTACTTGACATTGGCTGGTCTCCACTCTCCACACTGAGGCCATGTACAGTCAGGCGCGTACTAAGAGACTCGTCTTTGGGGGGGGGGGGGTGTTGAAGGTCGGAACCCAAGGGAAAGTGGCCCCCTCATAAAAGCCTCACCCTCCCTATTGGCAAATAATATTGAGGGTTCCTAGAAAATGCTGCGAATATTGCTAATAACAGCTGCAAAACCTCTACTGAACCGCCAAAAAAAAATCAGTTTGTGTGTTGAAAATTTATTGGTCACTTGGATCATGGGGTTCTGACCCCCAAACCCCCCCTCCCCTTCCCCGGGGTACGCCACTGGGTACAGTGTGTGAACAAAGTGGAGCCCCGAGTTGGAATGCGTTTCAAGTCAACTCTCGACAAAGTTGAAAAATTTGTTTCATGATTGGTCACTGTTTTGTCAACTTGAAGAATTGCTTCAGCGTTCAGCCCATTGAGTGGTCTATTCAAGCGATATGATTAAAAATAAGCGACGGTATTCAGATAGAAAGAAGGATATATGACCCCAAAAAAAACATAGGCAAAGTCAATCCAGGGGCAATTTTGGCCACCCCCCACATCCCATTTCCAGGGAGATAAACATGTATTGTGTCATACATTTTCTGTGTCCGAATATCTCTAGGGAAATCTTGTACTTGATCAACCCTGCCTGTTTATGCCCTATGCCAGGGTTCGAAATAAGGGATCAGAGTCCAGGGGATACTTACAAAAGAAAGAGCCCCTGGTTCGTGGAATCTTTCATTGAAAATAGTGCTTGCTGCATTTATTGAAGGCCCACCTGATTGTGACCAAGTGGAGAACCCAGGGGTTTTTGCCCCCCCCCCCTCCAAATAGCCCCTGATTTATACAATTTCATTGGGAATGGGGTCATTTATGTATTCTAGGGGCTAATAGTCCTGGGCGGCCCCCCTTATCGTGAACCCTGCCCTATGCATCAGTTAATGGAACTATATCAGGGTTTGTATGACTCATTCGCTGGCATCTAGAATACTCTTAGCCCATGACATAGTGCTACCATCTGTGGGGCTGTTGTCACATACCAGCAAAACGGAGTATGTACCTACTGAAGACCAAGGGACAAAACTGTAACATGGTTGGTAACAGTTATTTTCCCAAATTTCTATCTCATTTAGGTGCTTCTGCTATTCAAGGACAACTACAGGCATGGATACAAGGAGGTTATATCGTGGAGAATGGAGAACTATAGGTTCAAACCCAATTTCCATCACAAGTTCGTGGGATGTGGAGTTATTGGCCCCCTTTCAAGTTGCGTCCATTATGCAGAGACATTAGGGAGAATCCCTATTGTGCAAAAAACAGTGCAATCCCAAATAACGTTCACAGGTGAAGAACACAGAAATTATATCCACGGGTATAGCTGCGCTGCCGCCGCGTCCCAGGCTCCGCCGTGGGAACTTTAGCGTTAGCGAATATCTCTTCAACGCTTTATATTATTGATCTGAAACGGGGACAAATGTACAAGCGTACGCCCTAGTGAAATCTCGGGTGAGTTCGAAAGTGCGACCATCATTGGATGATGGGGGCCGCTAATTGCATAATTCACGCGAAATTTTTCGTAGTCGGATTTGAACGAAACTTGGTGGGTAGGGGACTATAGTGATCCCAAAAAATGTGGAGGTCATTTCAAAGGTCCTCAGAGGTCAAATTTGACATAATTTAAGCAATTTAATTAACTTTGTCAGATTTGAACAAAAATTGGTGGATGGGGCTAATTGTTCCTGCAAAGTTTATTAAAGGGTCATTTCAAGGTCGTTGTGGGTAATTTGCTTGATTTATGTGACTTTCTTTGTAACTTCCATAGCTTACAAACAAAACTTGGTGGAGGTTTAGATACTTCTCCCCAATGATTGCTCAGAAGTGGCGGATATACAGTGGGCAGTTTCCCGCCTACACATGTTATGTGTGTATCCCGGCTGGTTTTAAGGTGTCAAATATCTCGACGTTCTGCAAAAGTGGTTTGTGTCTTTCAAGCTATCCCACAATCAACACCTACAATGCCAAACCCACTACAGTAATCCTCTCTCAAAAACTAGTTATCTTCAAGTTGAAATTGTTATTTTAGGGTTTTCCATGGCAAGTATGACATAATTTTTATACATGATGGATGCTTTTTGACCTGCACAATAGCAATCAATTGCAAAATTGATAGTGGTTATTTGCATGGTTAAGATTCTAATGTTTGTACATGGAAGTGAGTTCACATTGCCACAGGAAGAGTTTCGGGGGTTCAACCTTCAGAGGAATCAGACCCATGTGACCAACAAAATTTTCAACACTAAATATTTGACCTGTTTAGTGGTCCAAATATTGCACCAGTTTATGTCATAAGTGCATTCATGTCTATAGGAGGGAGGGGGGGGGTTTGTTGTTAGATCATTTGGGTCCCATCACCCTGTAACCATAACAATATATATATATATGTTATCGCTCACATACAAGCCTGATGCCGCCGATCACACATGAACGATAACGTGGACCGTGAGCGATAATCTACCTGATAAACTTGAACGATACAAACTGTTCACTGAGGGGAATGTTGAATAATTTAACCTCACAGCATATTCGGCTCCCATCTGCTGTTGCTTGGGCTCTTTATCACTGGTATGACCGCTCCAATTGTATCGCTATCATTGTATTCATTGTTACAGTGTGAGAGTGCCTTACCCTATGGGTCCCAACATCATCTCTTGCATTTCAAGACAAATCTCCTACTATGCTGTTGCGTACCCCTGAGTACATGGTTTGGCATGTGCAGGCGGTATAGTTCGAGCTGTACGTAGAGATTTGTCATGGGGGGGCTTGAGGTCGGAAACCAAGGGAGGTGCACCCTATAAATGGCATCACCCTCCCTATTGGCAAATAATAAACGTGATGGGCCCCTGGACAAATGCTGCTGCAATATTTGAAAATACAGCAGCAAAACTTCTACTGAGGCAAAAAACTCCGTTTTTGTGTTAAAAATGTATGATCACTGGGGTCATGGGGGGGGTTCTGACCCCCAAACCACACCCCCCCCCTGTGTACGCCACTGGGTATGCCATGGGATAGTATAAACCTACAGTTAGTACTCTTCGGATGAGGGGGGAGGGGGAGAGAGGGAATGTGGGGAAGGGAATGGGGGGGCGGGGAGAGATGTGATGACTACTTTACTCACTGACCGACTCATGTCTGGAGCACATGCCTGGACGGCACAACCTACTGCTTTGATTATCTGCCGCCTCCAGGCAGTGAACCAGTTGGGATGACCTGTACCCCAACTCGTATCCATCAAGAATTATTGCATATTTGTTCGTAGCATAGTCCCCGTGGCGGAGCGCACATGAATTTCAATTTGTTGGACTGGGTAGGCGCACAGCACGATCTCATTAATCCTGTTGGTAGTACAACTCATGAAATTCCAATTCAAGCATTCGACCATGGTGAGTCACGTTCAATTTTGAATTTTATTACATAAATGAGTGACCTATGGCATGTTGGTCTACTTGAAAACACGGAAGGCATGTTTGTTTAAAGTGTTCACACAAATCAATCCTGTTGAACTAACCTGATTGACAGTTTTTTTATGGCTTGATTATTAACGATATTTAGTAAGTCTGTGCACTTGGACCTACTCCAAGTGGTACTCCAGAATACTTCAATAACAGTGCAAATTTCATACCGAATTCATTCTAATAGAGCGCATGCACAAATGGGCAAATCGGAAAAACACTGTGCTCATTTATTAGGACGGTCATCTCGTGGAAACTGGTCCACATGTTAAGTGATGCTATCACCACAGATACCACAAAAGTCTAGCCTGGAGTGCTCAATTTACCTTTCGATCATCTACGGACAACCATGTGCAGCGAAATCAGTCAAAAAGTGATGGACTGTTTACAAATACTAACACAATCTTGTAAGCGATTCTGAAACTACTCTCTAGATTGTTAATGCTTGAGGCCTTTTTGCGCATGTTCCCTCCCCGCCCCCCCCCTCTCCCGCAACGAAGGTTTGCCGACACTCCCCTCCTTCTATGCTTCTTCTGACTGACCCCTTGCCCCCAACTTCCAGCATCACACCTCGCATTTATTCCTACCAAAAGTATTTGTCAGTGTATAATTAGTGTTCGACCATTCTCAAAGGTGGCCTCTTTGAGGTACAAATCACTAAATCTTGCAAATTCCATGTTTGTTCTATTAGGGCATGATCTTCTATTAAATGAATACGGTCTTAAGCATATCCTCCCCTAATAGATCGCCCTGCTGGTAGATGCTTTCATCACAGGTAGATTGTCAATCGTTGTTGGATCTCACTCATTTTTGTCTCAACTGAATGAACTTTGTTCAAGGAGGGACACAGTGGTCAATTTGTTTTGTTGTGGGTGTGTTTGTCTGTCTGACTATCTGTCTCCTGAACCGTGAACGCTCCCATGCGGTAAAGTCTGGGTCACTAGAGGCAGTGCTAGGAATGTCTACCTCAGCATCACTAGTACTTCGGGCTTTCAACCAACAGTACCACTAGTCCAAATGAACATTTGGTTAGCCTGATAAAAAAACCCAGCAGACAGCAGAATAGTAATATGATTGTATTTCTGAAAAATCCCTCTGCTGTATAATGGAACCGTCTAATTGATAGGTAGGAAAGCCTAAGGGAAATCACACATGTTAATCTCACATAATAGGAATGAATCTGACAAAAATAGCAATACAATGTGAAGTCCTTCCAAATAGGTGATGATTTTCATGAATTTTATCAATCATAATCCTGGGGGCACTTTGTTATAAGCCTGCGTAGCTGGTCCGTCTAGCAGATCCTACCATGCAAACTACGTGAATTCTTTCCTGGGTTGTTTGTGTGGTGATTAACTTGGGTAGAAACCACTGATTTTACAACCTGGCGTCAGACAAAATAATAGCTGTCGTCGTCATGTTGATTTATTAACCATCCAGGTTGCACATTTTTTCTCTCCTGAAAATGAAACTTTCGAAAAATGCCAGATTATAAGTGTCTTGTCCTGGTTTTAAATTGGCTTTCAAAACTTCCACTATATTATACTGAAGGTATAATGCTAGCAGGTATAAGCTTTATTGGCTCAATTACTAATAATCATTAAAATATTATATAGGCTTGTTGTAATCAGTTGAATAAGAGGTATTTCAATGTGCGTGAGGGGAGGGGGGGGGGTAGGTGGGTTGGTTCAGTGTTGTGGGAATGGGGGTGGAATGGGGGTGGGGTTTGGCGGTTAGGATTGAATTATTTACATGTACACCAGTTGTTTCCTCAGCACTCAGTTATGATTGTGATTTGTGAATTGGTCTTCTAATTAATCATGTGACCACTGAAGGCTCATGGCAATGAATAACACGCATCCTGGAATCTCACAGTTCCTACCACTTTAATTATGCTCTGAACACAAACCTGCTATGTTCAAAATATTTCACCCTGTCTGTAGTGTTAGTGGAGTGGGAGTACTATCAGCTACCAATTTTGTGGAAGTGGTGTGTTAGTGTATAAGTCCACTAGGCCCATGACAGTAGTGACTGTAGGCTTTCCTGGTAATCATTCTTTCAGTGCAACCTTTGATCAAGTTAAATGTTTGATAGGCTCCGGTAAGTCCTTCATGTTTATGATAGAGTATGTCGGCCCCACTTATCCGGGAAATACAGCCCTGACAATGACTCATTCTCCCAGGTATAATTTGCTCTCCTCGTCAGGCAGAACGTTTCACAGTAGAAACCTGTGTGACAATCAGATTTCTTAGAAGGGCTGCGATTATTGCATACTGCATAGTCCTAAACAGTTAATAGCACACGTATCAACATGTTCTGTAAACTTTTCTGTTAGTGTAATAATGAGTATGTAACTAACACATTATGTTGTTGGTTGCCGTGCACTGCAGCTTGGATACATAGGTGTTTATATCGTAAGGTATGGAAAACTATATCTAAAGGTCCAAACCACTCTAATATCTGTTCCTATTCTTGTGGAAGTTTATCAGCCTTAAAATTTGGCCCCATCATGCAGCTCTTTAAATAGGGATAATCCCTATTATCGTGCAAATAAAACGCATGACATCACAGTTGAACAACACAGATAATTATGTATTCCATTGTTTTCTGTGTCAAATAATAAAAAATAAAAAAAAAAAAAGGGCAGTTGTCTTTCTCTCAACAAAGTTTTGATCCAACCTCCCCACTCATACAAGCAATCATCTCTAAAAAATAGTTATTCTTCAAATTGAAATTGATGTGTAATTTTAGGGAAACAAAGAATTTGTCAGGTTGTACAGTATCTATTCATTATTTATTATGCAGATGGATGCTTTTCGATCTTGCGCATTTCCGCAATACACATGCACAAAACTTATCAGAGCAGAGAGGTGTCTACACAACCATCATCAATTTATTGTGCGGATATCACTTAACTTTTAACACTGACATCTGCAGGACGCTAGCCTATAGCTACCAGAATCTGGCTTGTTCCTCAAGCACAGAGGTGGTCACCCTGCCATTTTGTTCATGCCAGCTGAAACAAGTACAAGTTGCCGAAATTGGATTTAGGTTATTTGCTGGACCTAATATTCTTACTTAACATCTTGACTTTTGGACACATTACGATGCTTAGACAGTTGGTGAGGCCTTTTTATTTGATTATTGACATTTGGTGTCACTTTTTAACCTCATCTCAAGTGTGAAACTTTGACTCCTTCCTTCTCGCTTATAGATTGCCATAACAGGGCCCGGGGGTTCTGGTCATTTAATGTAATTAAATCGTTTTAGTTCATTTTAGTTAATTAGTTTTTGAGCTTCCATTAGGTACGGTGTTATGTTATACTTTTCATCTTTTATTAGATACTCACAGGATAGTAACATGTACAGATAAATCTCAGTGCCCCACAGCGAGAAATGAAGGCTGTAACGATCGTCTGGCCCATCTTGACCTTCCGGCTGCTTTGATTGTTATCTTTCTTTTTTCGCTGACTTGTGCTAGGTTAGTCCAGGTTAATTTGGGTATTCCAAAGTCGGGGCACATTTCCGGTGCATCATTGAGGGCTGGGTGAAGCTTGTGCAGGGCTTCCTTCACGTAGCTTGCAAACAGGCCAGTTGGAGGTGGCTCTTTCAAATAGTTCTGCCATGAGGCTTGCCATTTGTGTTTTCATAGAGGATGTGCGGGCCGCTGGGTGCCGTATTCTGCTAATGCACGGACAGTCAACGAAGACACGGTGGTGTGTAGTGATCTTGCCAAATTTGTATTACGATAATCCAAACTTTACTGTACACTATGACCAACCTTGACACTGGAATAGATGGGGTTCTTCTGCCATGCTACATATATCACATATAATTTGAAATTGATCAATGTTATCATTCTTCAGGTATTGTGTTACAAGGCTTATCAGGAATTTGTCTCCCCTGACCATGACAACCTGTAACTGGTAACAAAAGCAATCTTGGGTTCTTCCTCTTCTTATCACAAACTTGTTAGAGTTAGATTCCTTTGAAGTTTGTGCATGTGTTTCGCACAAGATCCAAAAGCATCCCATCATGCAATAATAACTGATGTCATACGTGTGCAAAAAACCCTGCAATACAATATTGTTTTCTATTAAATACAACAGTATTTTCACTCTGAAGAGCATTTATTCTATGGGAGGAAAAATTGCGTAGTGATGTGGGTGGTGGTGATGGTTACTTGGTGAGAGAAAGGACATCATAACTTCTTGGCTAAATGTTGACTTATTAACAAAATGATAAACAATGAAAGACATGACATAACTTCCCAGGTTGTCCACATCGTGACAGATGCATTATTGCATGCAATGAGGATTCTCCCCAATTCTCTGCCTAATGGACCAAACTTTGAAAGGCCTAATAATCCACATAGGAATATCGCATTGAAATGGGGTTTGGAAACTACAGATACGTTTTTGCATTCTCCACGATATAATCCCTCTGGTGTATCAAAGCCCTGCAGTTGTCAATTGAGCATACGTGCACTCTCACCCCATGACTATGACATGCATGACAGCAAATTTTTTTTTCTGCCCACTGTAAGGTTTGAGATTTTTTAAAACATGATCAGATCGTTAAATGAGGATTCCAGCGGGATATGGTACTAGTGATGCTGGCAGTTGACAAGGATTTCACCAAGTTGTACGGTCGACCCCCCCACACACGTCAGGTGATTCCATCGAATTTCTGATTCTCGCCAGGAGACGTACGGTGTCTGAACGGAGTGAGCCGGCGTTCCTCTCACTGGGGTTTTAGCGCTCTGTCTGAAGACACAATGCCCAGAGGAGTGCTCGATGTAGGCATGCAGTTGAGGTCTATTTAATTATGCCACGATTTTATTGGCTGGCGCGTGACTTATTGCATCTGGTCTCCCAGATGTTAATTAGGTCTCCAAAGTATCATGTAGGTTCATTACTGAGCCGCGTCGCAGCGGAATTGCGGTTTACGAATGTGACACAGCAATATTTCACAGTTTTCTGAGAACCGCAGCAATGGACAGCACGGGAAGGCTTGAAGCATAGGGTGATTGAGAGTGCTGATCTTGTTCGTGGCATATGATAATCAAAGTCTTGGGCTCAATATTTGTTTGTGGCCAGTGTCATTCTACCATACCCTGCTGTGAATCACATCTGTTAATGAGTGATTAATGTGCATTTGGATTCATCTTTGAAACTTATGTCCACATGAGAATGGAAGAGTATATAACGCTTAAATGCACTCAGAGAACAACTCATGTCCAAGAGTGCACTGATAATAGAAGCCCTTGAAGGCAATGGTCATGTAAATATGGACTGGAAATCGGTACTTTATAGTTATTACTTTATGACAGCCGAAACACTGCAAACCCATTTCCAGCCGATTCGAGTGTACTATAGGAACAATATTCCAAATTTGCCCTGTGACACCACGAGGAAACTGCATGATCCCTAATAATACAAAGTCGTCGTAAAACATTGACTTTTGGAATCCAATATTTTAAAGGTTTTCTGAGACACAGCAATGGCAGTACGTGACGGCTTGAGCTCTAGTGTGCCAGAGAGTGCTACTTGTTCTGTGGCATTGGCAGTATGTGGTTAATCAAAGCCTTGGGCTCACATTTGTTTTGGGCCAGGTTCATTCGTACCATAAACGGCTGTGAATCACACTCGTTAATGTAGTGATGGAAATGTTGCATTTGGATTCCTGTTTGAATCTACTGTCACATGAGAATCGGGAGTACAACACCAACGCTTTAAATGCACGTAGATTACAACTCATTCCAAGAGGCACTGTACAATTAAGGGTGGGGGACCAAAGGGGCCCCCCTTAGAGGACATGGTCATGTAAATATGACGGGAACTCGGTACTTATATTATTAACTTTATGACAGCCGAAACTGCAAACCAAATTTCAACCGGATTCGGTGTATGATAAGGCACAATATTGACAAAATTTGCCCTGCTGACACAACGAGGAAAAACTGCATGATCCCTATAAATACAAAGTCAAGTAAAACATGTCTTTTGGAAATCAATATTTTACAGTTTCTGAGAACCCAAAGCAATGGGCCAGCAGTACGTGACGGCTTGAAGCGATCGTGTTGCCCTGAGAGTGATTATCTGGTTCAGGGGCTTATGTAATCAAAGCCTTGGGCTACAATATTGTTTTGGGCCAGTGTCATCTACCATACCCTGATGTGAATCACATCTCGTTTTATTGTGATATAAAAGTTTGCATTTGGATTCTGTGTGAATATCTACTGGCCACATGAGAATGGGGGGGGAAGACACAACGATTAATGCACTTAGATTACAACTCATTCAAGAGTGCATGATAATAGACACAGCCCTTCATGTGGCACTAAGGAGAGGGAGAGAGAGAGAGAGAGATTTTCCTGCTAATGCTAAATCCCTCAAAAAATATGTTAGTTAGGGACATTCCCTTCCAAATGTTTGAAGTCTGGGTTTTGTTTAGGGTTATGCTATGTGAGACCTCTTTACTCCAAAAATCCCTCTAAAATAAGCTAAGGGGAATTCCCTCCTAGATTAGAAAGCTATAACACCAACACTGCAGCCCTTAGAGGCCAATGGTCAAATAAATATGAGTGCTGGACAGTGGAGTACTCTCTATTCATTACATTATGACAGCCGAAAACCAAATGTCAGCCGAGTCAAGTTACCGATAAGGCCACAGTCAGCTACTGCAAAATTTGCCTGTGACATCACGGGGAACTGCATGATCCCCGATAATACTAAGGTCATTGTAAACATTCTTGGGGAAATCTGTACGAACAAGTTATAGATGGGACCGAATTAAAAACCTACAAAATTTTTCTAATAATAGAACCTGCTGCTTATATAGCGCTTTCCAACGTCATAATTCTCGAAGCGATTTACAGATACCACCCCAATCACAGGAACCGTTACGTTCCTGCCATCCCGGAGAGTATAAGTTGCTACTCTTGCAGGCGCAAGATTGTACTCCAAAGTCCTCACAGGTTCCCAATTTTTTAAATCGGGGTCAAGTACCGGGTTGGGCTAGAGACAATGGAGACAAAGTACCTTGCCAAGGTTCGTTACACAGGAAAAGCTGATTGTTCATTGGGATTCGAACTCGCACCCTTCCGATCACCGGCCAGTCCTAAGCTCTACCAGCAGACCGAGCTAATCCGATCTCGGATATATTACTAGAGAATAATCACTCTATTTCTGAATTAAATACCTTTTCGTCATCCTGTTATCATGGCGCCATAAGGCACATTTATCTGTAGGGTCTATGGGCGGCCTTCCTTTGTATCGTGCCCCCCATGATGTAATAGATTCCTCTGTTTTTTGGGATTTCTCAAAAAGTAAACTGGAATGTCGCAACAAAGCAACATGGCAGAACCTCGAAATTCGGGGGGGGAGGTTCCTTCCATATGTCCTCTTTCCATCTGTGCTAGTTAATGCAAATCTGCTGAATGAAATACTGGCTTCAAAATCCATTGTACTGTAAAACACCCAAAAATTCCATCAGGGTGTTTACATAGTGTTCAATCGGGATGTATCAAATGATGTGCATGAGATGCACACGTACCTGGTCTATTAAAACTGACTACTCCAGGGGTCAGGAGTAGATGCAGGAGAATGGTCAGGGGGTATCAGTGTGACATACTTACAAAGCAAATAATCCAGGTTCGAAATCCAGGAGTCACCGGACGGGTTCTCTAGGTGGCTGTACTCGCAGTTTGGGATTGGTGAGATCCGGTCTTTCTATGGTTCCGCGTAATGCAGTGGATTTCATGGGGTTTCTGGGTCTTGTTACGGGATATTTGCAATAAGTGTCGGCTGTGAGCAGTCACATCGAACTTGAAATTCTGCTCCTCCAGGTTCCCAAGAAAGTCCTTAGGAATAGGAAGTAAATGGTTGGTCCTGGAGCAGGTTGGGATTGGCGTACACCCTGCCTTGATAAATCTGAGCACTAGTCGAAGAAGAAGAGAGGCAGTTTTACGGTGTCATCATGCTCAATATAGCCAGGGGTTCCTAGATGAAGCTATATTTGGCTTCCTAACCAGTACAAACCAAATCAAATCTATGAAGTGTTTTTGTCAGTAAGGAACCGTCTTGCTCCTAATTTTACATGTATTGCAAATTAATTTGAGCTCTGATTAGTGGATTTAATATACATCTGTGTTCCTGCGAGTGTGCCCTACTGTCCAGCTATTTCCACTCACTGTTCATTCCATAGGAAGCCTTAATACGTGTGCATCCTCAAAATCCCCAAAGTATTTATTTTACAATATTGTCTTCAGATTTGTCTGCATTTTAATCACGCGGGGATGGGTTGGAGGGAGTCATTTATTGGGAAGACACTCTGTCATTGCATCATTGCCCCCTCCGATTTCACGGTTTTGTCAAGTAGGAACTCGTTTGTTGTGTGACCTTTTTTTTTTACTTTTTTTTTTTTGACTTGCCTCTTCTCTCCTGGGCTTGGGGTACCGTAAATCTATTTCAACAACTCTACTTACCCCTATTCATACACTAACAATTCTTAGTAAAGCCTATTCTATCTTCTTTGATTGGCCTTAACGTGTTTCTACCTTAGGTGGGTTGTGGTAAATATAGCCTGCAGAACAAACAAGTTAATAAGGTAGGTTTCATATGGTCATAGAAAAATTTCCTTCTAGACATGCTCCACTGTCGACTACTGCATGACTTGCAATAACGCATGCATTTTTGCGTTTATACAATAATATTTCTTGGTCATTCATAGCTTATGCTTCCCTCATAAGCTATTCACTAAGCGAAAGCGTACGTTTCTTATTCCACCCATCTCTCATTAAGCCACTCCAGGCAATTTTCTAGTATTGACAACACCATTATCATTTGGCGTTTTCCCGAACCAATGGTCTAATGTCACATTTTTCACAGCATACCCTATTTTTAGATACTAACTCACTCTTTATGAATCTTAGCTCTCTTGTATTTTTGGCAATAAGGTGCGTTCATGAAAAATTCATAGGACAACATGAATCTATTTCACCCCATATTGACCATGCACTCCGCACCCCCGCCCAGTGACAGACTAATCATAATTTGAAGGTGAAATTTCCTGACAAATTTCTAAGCCAAGATTTCTCATTGTATGACGCAAACTGTCTGGCAAAAGCGGAAGGCGACGGGTGGCCAACCCAGACTTTTGTGGTATTGGCCAGATGTTCAATGGTGCGCGGGTGGGGTCAGGGGCGAAATACTTTTTCACTTCGGGGGTATTTTGAAAAAAAAATCGCAACCCCTTAAAAACTGATTTTAGGGGGCTACTGAGAGCTTTCGGGGGCTACTGAAATAAAACATTAATGTGTTCGAAATAACCCTCGAAATGGCTACGAAACTGCATGATGTTAATGCCACTGTGGTTGAGTCATAGATAGCCTTCAGTAAGGAGGGGGTGTAGGAAATTTGTCTCTTGGCCAGAGGCGGTGTGATTGGAAGCGGAGACTGCGGAGGGTAGGACATGGCTTTCCAGGCTCATGTGGTCCTTCGTTAGCGAACCTGCAATGTTACACATAAATCGCACGCAAACAATGAAATATGTTCTGTCAGGGTCGAAATATTGTCGCGATTTTGGGTATTATTTGTCAGAAAAAATGACCCTCCCAATCATTTGGGTGCTATTTCAGAAGTGCTACTTATTAATTATGGTATAATGATAAAAAAAAGCGTGATCTCTGCCTACAGGGTTGTTGTAGGCAGGGAGTGGCAATCCTGGAAAAACAAAGAAAATGCCCTCCATTTGATTCTCAACTTTTGGGGGGAACTATGCCCATGCAGGCCCCCCCCACACCCATCTAGAGCAAGGGACGCCTCTCTTGTGCCTAGGCGGTACTAAATGCTGTAAATGTGCTTCTTGGCTTGCAAGTTTCCAATCATGATTGGTAGCAGTTGACCTCACCTGTGGCAGTAGGGCCAAAGAATAAGGCACTGCTTGTTTTGTTATTTAGGGATACTGAAGCCTAGACACTCCAAAACCTAAGATACTCCCAAAACCTAACCAATTAATTTTGAGGTCGCTCTGTGAGATTTTCACTCAAAAATCAATATATTCTAGTTTCTGAAGTGCCAGTAACGTGTCCATGTGCTAATCCTGTCATACTTGCTACATGTCTTGGAGGTGACAAGTAGGGACATGAGCTCAAAATCAAGCTCGAAAAAGTGTATTCTAACTACACATGTAAGATAGGCAAAATTTAAACAATAGGCAACCCAAGCAATCTTCGAAAGTGTGGTCATAATTCATTAAATTGTGGGGTTTTAGGTTTGATTTTGCAAAAATCAGCTTGTATCCTGCACTCAACCTTTTTTGCAAGGAATTCTAATGATTTCACATGTTGTCGGCAGTGTTACGATTAAATAATTCATGCTAAGAAACCCCAAACTAAATTTGAGAACTTTCCGGCAAAACACTGTGTTCTGGTTAAATTGGGTATTTAATGACTCGACTCGACTGTCGATCGCGATCGAATCTGAGCGGCCACTGCATCGTTTGCGAGTGTAACGTAGTTCGTGTGTATAATATGGTGGGGCAGCATTGGGGTTCTAAGCAGTTACCCAATGTTTGTGACTCACGGATATTTCAATGAGTACCTGATTATAATGTGAAACAGTGGTCTACTAACGATCATGATTCACAGAAATCCTAAAATTTGCGATTGGTATTTGGCGCGGAATCAGAAGTCGCTTTGGTTGTAAATACCAATGCCAAATGAAGAATTTTTCAGGGGCGACTTTCCCAATAGTTTGATATTTTTTTCGGTCCCCTTATGTGATTTCGAGAGCTCTTTTTTAACTTTCGAGGGGCTAATTCGCCCTCCGCCCCCGTGTTTTTCGGAGCTGGTGGGTGCCTGGTCCAATATGGGTAAAGTATTCATACTTCACAGATCACACCAGTTAAAAAAGGTTTTTTTTTTTTGGTTTTTTGTGATTTGTTCAGAATTGATTCTCTTCCTCATGACTCTGAATGTATCCTACCTATCTACTGCTCTGAAGCTGCTTCAACCCCCATCCTTTAACTTGATTATTCTTTGCCACTTACATGCATTTTAACTCTGATTTCATAATCTGATGTTATGGTATGTGTTGCCCATATTGAAATGAAAATGGCAGTGTGCCCTGTGGGTGGCCTCTGTTAAGAGGGTGGTCACCCTAGCCTGCTAAAAGTGGACGATATGCGAGAGCCATCCCTTAACAATAGTGGGGACTATTTCTGCACGATGCTCAACATATCATCTGCAGGTTTACGTTGACATCCAAAAAAAAATTGGAGTCTAATTATAATTCTTCTTTGTGACTAGCTGTCAATTATATCCCCGTTTTGCAATATCACTAATCCACTGCGTCCTTGAAATTTGGGCTCTGCCCATGAGCCGGGCCAATAGTGTGTGGATATTCATATACTGACCAGGAGCAATTTAATGGAACAAAGAAAGTCCACACATCATTGTAATATTAGCCACCACTGATCACGTATTACGTCATTCCTGTTTATATGATAAACTCTATACAAGGCAGAAAACCTCCAGAGCAGAAAACCTCAAACGCTGGTTTTAACAGGCTAGGTCACTCCCGGATTATAATCATCATTCACCCTTTGCTAACATACATGCTCCATTTTATAATAGGTCACTCTCAGTGACCTGATTCAAGCATTCGACTACTACCATACTATCAACAATGCCCTGGACATCTTGTGGTCTGATTTCTCTGCAACAGTCCAGCATGGTCTCACCTCAGGCCTGTACAAATTTACCTTGTGTGCCCAGTCTGTACAGGAATCACACGTTGACACTCGGATGTTTTTTTTAAAGCTGAGAGGGCCCCATTTTTCCAGGATATATAAAAGGGCTTTGACTTGTGGCGCCGACGAGGCCGAGAGAAGGTAAATCTGGTGGTGTTGAAGGAATGAGCACCGTTAATAATATACCTTATGGACCAACTATCCTCCGCTTGCTCTGCTCGCGTAAGGTCAGTTGATTGTGATGAGCACAAATTGATTCTTGCCTTTTTTCTGGCACCCCTTACTGAATAACCTTTTAGCCGAACTCTGGCTGGGGTAGTAGGGGGGGGATCCTTCTAATACAAGTCATTGTGACACATGTCCTTTGAAAAAAAACCTGTCACACAAGTGCTAGGAGGTTCCATGTTGCCTGTGAGTTAATAATTGCCTATTTACTTTTGAGGGACTTTAGAAAATTGTGATTCCAGGGAGAAGGGGGTGGGTGGGTGGCGCAGACAAGCCCTGCAAGGCTGCCGCATGGACACTACCTACACATATATACTGCAATTTTGGTGCCTCTGTAATTAACAGGAATTGGAGAAGTATCCCATTAAATTTTGAATTAGATGTTTTGTATATCTCGAACAATTTTGCAATTTCTATTCAGAGCCCCTTCCTTTCGATTGTTGCATGGTTCTGAAAGTTTTTGTTGAAGTTGTTGACCTAGTCGTTCAGGGACCCACAGTTTACTGTGACGTCATGCACAGGGGTTTCACACAATATCTGTTGTTATCTTATGGCACTCTTGGGTTCGCTGAGAATTGGTCTGAGGGTTTTGCCTCCATAATGTAATAAATAGGAGTAATACAAATTCCAGTCACTATCTCTGTTTTTGCGTGCCAGATGGAGCGCATCACATTAATTTGCCAGTTTCTTCAATTGTGGTAAATTAGGGTGCGATGTCAATATAGGTAGGCATTTGTGCTCGCCGATACACGACCCAAACTTTGTAGTGTTTCAGCACTATTGTGACCAGTATGTCTTGTTGACCGGGGGAAGGCGCGCCAACCACAAGGCGTATCGCTCCGGTTGTGATCGGAGGGTGTGCATGGAGCAACTATACGATGTAACAGTTCCGGCGTATATAGCCGATTCCGACATCACTGGCCATGACTGGTCATCCACGGGGACCCAATTCATACGGTGAGTACTTTGAGGCCCAATTAGTTCGCAATGGTTCACATACCTCACTAACCACAGTCATATAACCGTGAAATTTGTTCCATATTTCTTATACAAATTTTACATACTCTTCAATACAGATTCAATGAATTGACCCAAAGCCTTTGTCCCCTATTTATTTGTCCGAACACTGTAGATGTCGTTGCCCAATGCCAGTTTCGGTTATTCCTAAACCGCAGTTCCTTGAACATACAGCCTGATGAGATCGTTGGCTCTTCGCGTTTACTGGCTCACAACTGCTTGCTAGGCTTTCCATTCATGAGACAATGGTTTTATTCATTTCTTGCTTAATTTCTGTATCAAACCTGAATAGTTGTGGACAACTGTGGAGAGATGGCTTTGGAACCCCAAGAATTTACGAGTTGGTTTTGCAAAGTGAAACATCCGCCTGTCCTAGTGGGCTGCTGTCATGGGTCCTAATACAGGAATTAACCCGATACTTATGTGTTTTGATCTCAGAACAAGAAATGAAAGCCTGATCTCTTTCATAATATTCCTGCAAGTGGGTACTTTTTCTGTGGGCAAGGGAATTTCGCATCTGAGAGTTTACCAGTACCAACGGTTCTCGTCACTGGAGCCCCGTTCCATTAGCGTTTTGCGGTTGTGATATCGTGGGATTGCGAGCCACGTGGGCACTGAACAATACAACTTCTTCACTGTTCGAATAAAAGACCGCATGTGTGGGGGCTGTTACATCCTTCACAGCATGTCATTATCTGTGACTGCTCAACTCTGACAGTTCGTCAACTTTAACACAGGTGGTTTCACTTCGTATATGCTTTGGACATCTCGATGTTTGGTAATACTGTACTTGTCATATGAAGGACAGAGAGTGTTGACTTCTGCCTGCATTACTTACTTAGTCGACTTCTTTTATTGTCCAGGATTGTTGACCTGTCCTGTGGGTCCACTCATTCGTAGGATTGTTTTCTGGGTGAATTGGTTACCAACCATAATGCGTGATATCTTCATTCTCCTGCCAGTCAAACTGCAACACTGACCAGCCAACTTATTTCCCAATTCCAATTCCTGGTAGACTCCACATTTTTCAGACTGACATGTTCGGCCTCTTCTGCAAGTGTAGCAAAGTTTGTGTAGGTTCATTCTGGATGTAACTGTGCTTGGTAATACTAACACAAACCATTCAGGTGTGGAGGCTCCCCTTGGGGGAGGGTGTTGTTGTTGGATTGCTGTATTAATGGTGTACCGTGGCCAGCTTTATTCATGGTCCCTGTTGTGGCTTTGACAGTCAATATTTGACATGAAACCCTCGCTGCCCTCATTGTGAGAACTGTGGTATGCCAGGCCATATAGGCTACTGGTACTACTATTATCATTCACTGCCCTGTGAATGAATTCTACAAGACTGACTATCATCACTTGTCCTACTGCCATTGACTATGGCCTACTGTATCATCGTCAGTGCTAATCGTGTTTATGTGTTTCGACATGAAGGTATCTTATTCAAATTCGTAATAATTGATCGAGTCCACCAGCCCAAGAAATTCTGACTCTGGAGACAGACCCCGGCTAGGCTCATATCTGTGGACATTGCTGTCGCCATATTCATACAGTAATTCATGTGGAACATCTAGCATTTTCAACTTCAAGAATGCTGGCCACTTCTTAGTTGCTGTGTTGTATATAGCATTAATGGATGCTTATCACAATGTGTCCTCAGTGTTTCTACAGATTCTGTTTGGATATTCTTCTGGGAACACCTGCTTCCTTTTTACGAAAATTAATTCTTCCTCCTGCTGACAGGTGCCTTTTGTATCATTCTGTTGCATACCCAGGCGGGATTAGATGAAACTTAGGCTTGGCTGGGAACCTGCTTGTTCTGATTACCTAAACGAGCCTGTAACTGCTAATATGCCTATTGTGGATGGCAGATCTAATTATGAAAAGAAGAGTTCACATTCTGACCTGTTACCTGTGCCACGGGTAATTATTCTGCTGATGTTCAGTCGGATCTGAAGTCATTATTTTGAGATGCCCACTCACCTTTGTGTGGTGAGACGTAACATGGTGTGCCCTATGTAGTAATGAGGTACATGCTGAACCACGTCAGCCTTCTAAAGACATACTGTAGCCGGAGTGGAACCACTATCAGAGAAAGTGCAGAATTACTGAAAAAGTTTGGCTGTGAAAACCCAAGCTCCATCTCAATCCTTATATAACCTACAAGGTTTTGAGAAGGAAAATTTGAACTTCAAAAGGGAATTCATGCAAGGATCGTGTGTCTCGATTACAAACCATGGTTCTGTGCTGCTATAGTCTGGCACCATCTGGCTACCTCGTGGGCAAGTCTTTCTTGATTGACAGGGTGAGCAAGCTTAGGAGGAGCCAAAGGCGATCAACTCGCACCAAGAAAAGATCCAAGGAGGAGGAGGAGGGGGATACAGGTGAGTGACAGCAGGGGTGGAATCGAGGGACTTTAGGGGTAAAGAGTGGAGGGGATGGGTGCGTTGCAGATACAGTAGCCTAGAGTTGACTACTCCTCTGTGTAGCGTGTGTTATTAGGGGAGAATAAGAGAAGGCAGAATTGGAGCAGGAACAGAATTGGGGCCAGTCTCGTTCCCAAGCCTGCCTCTCTCTTCTCCGTTTCAACCTTACATCACAGATGAATCAGTGTGTCATGAAATGTTATCTATACCTACTCTATTTTCCCTGCTGTTAAGTACTGCAGTCTGTTCAGTCTAGAATCCTGTAGGAGGTTTAGTAGGTTTTAATGCTGGAACAGCAAACATGTCCAATCGCCCCCTTCCCTGGAGCCTCAGTGTAATGATTAAGGAGGAGGTTCCGTTTCAGCAAGAAAGAAACAAAATACTTGGCTGGCGATAAGGTGCAACCACTTGCTGAAAGTTGGAGGGTCCATAAGGTGCAACCACTTGCTGAAAGTTGGAGGGTCCATAAGGTGCAACCACTTGCTAAAAGTTGGGGGTCCATAAGGTCCAACCACTTGCTAAAAGTTGGGGGTCCATAAGGTGGAATACTTGCTATGAGTTAGGGGGTCCATAAGGTGCAACCACTTGCTAAAAGTTGGGGGTCCATAAGGTGGAACCACTTGCTGAAAGTTGTGGGGTTCATAGGGGCAACCACTATCACTTGCTGATAGTTGGGGGTTCCATGAGGTGCAACCACTTGCTAAAAGTTGGGGGATCCATAAGGGGGGGGGGGTCATAAGGTCCAACCACTTGCTGAAAGTTGTTATAAATTGGGGGGTCCATAACATGCAACCACTTGCTGAAAGTTGGAGGGTCCATAAGGTGCAACCACTTGCCTAAAGTGGGGGGGGGGGGGGACATAGTAGCAGAGACCCCACAGTTTGGGTGAAAGATGGTATGTATGGATGCCCTCATAATAAGTTTGGGTCAGGATGCCTCCCCCCTCTGATCCCCCCCCCCCCATTGTGATTGCACCGTGTCAAAGGGCAATTTCTGTGCTGATTGCTTGAAAACTGCAGTCTCTGGAAACTAGGGTCTTTCCTATAAAGTATAGGCACCTACATGTAGATGACAATTGCCTTCATTGCTCCACCTTTGAGAGCTATGTTTATTTTACATGTGTCATGAAATGTTGGGGGTCCTAGGGTGCAACCACTTCTGAAGTGGGGGGGGGACACAGCAGCAGAGACCCATGGTATGTTAGATGCCCCCATAATAAGTTGGGTCAGGATGCCTACCACTCCCCCCCCCCCTCCATTGATTGTGCCCTTGTGACAAGGGCAATGTTTGTGCTGATTGGTTGAAAACTGCAGTCTCTGGAAACTAGGGTCTTTCCTATAAAGTATAGGCACCTACATGTAGATGACAATTGCCTTCATTGCTCCACCTTCGAGGGCTATTTTACCAATTTCAAGACCTGGTGGCCCAGATCCTCTGCTCAGATCCTACCCTTCTGTCAAGTGCTGATTAGTATTTTGATTTACTTCATACACATCACCTTTCGGTCTTGTTTCGTTGTAATATATGTGCTGGACTCCCACGGTGTAATGTATCCACTCTGGCCACACAACATACACAGGACCATATCCTGTATTACGCCGATCCATCCTGTTTTCGTGGACGATTTGTGTCACTCTTTCCTGCGCTCCCATCGGACCATGCATGTGCTGTCAGTGAATTTATTCCCGTTTTATGCAGTAGGCCTCATATGATTTTACTCCTGCTTGTGTTATCCATGTTGAATACAGTTGAGGTTCAGAATATCCTCTACAGGGTATCATTTTCTCTGCCCTTTGATCTCCCTTCCTGCTGTACCCTGGTAAACAGCTAGGTGTAGGAACCAGGGGGATTGTTGGGGGGAAACTGGTTATAAGTGTGATCTAATTATAATTTCGGTTCTTCGGGAAGTGAACAAGTTATATCGTGAGTGGTAATATACGATTCTGAGAGCGTAATCTCTGTAACGCCACTCCAGGCATTGGGAAAATCTTAAAAAGGTCAAATGGCAATTGCAAGATTCACCCCGAATTAGGTGAGTCATTGCACTTGGGTGGGTCAACAAACTGGGTGCAATGACCCACCACTGGATGCACCACTTTGGTGACTGTCATATTCTGGAAAATGACACATCACGCAGAGACGAAGACTATACTCTGCTGTACAGATTGAAACACTTGACTATTACAATGACGTCAGTCACTTTATCAATCGACAACCCAGTACAAGACTTACTTTACGTCACCCTGCCCTTGTTACCTGACCCATGATGTCTTGTCCGTGATAGTGAGGTGAGGGTGCACCATGCTATTGACAATATTAACAAGAGGGCACTCCCCGGAGTTGCAGGATCTCATCGGCAAATGTGGAATTTCATTTGTTTCTTCTTGCTACCTTTCCGAGTTGCAAATGGACAAAATTTATCAAAATATGTCTGAAAACAGCAATTTCCCCCAAAATTATTCATATTCATGAAAATTTCAGTTAATATACTCATAAATGCGGGAACCTTTGGCTTTGATACTTTGTACCTTCTTCTGGAATTTGGAATAATTCAGTCCTCCCAATCTCTAAGTATAACCAGAAACTGAACAGATTTCAGAAATTCTCAAATTTGGCCAAAAATCCATTTTTTCCCCTGAAATTGACATTTTTTGTGATTTTGGCTGATTGCATGGGGAAAGTTGTTTTTTGTGTCTTTTGACCATTGCTACAAAGTTTGAAATCATTCGGCCATCGGAATAAGGGAATATCTTAAAATGGGAACACACTTGTAAAATTAGAAATGCCCAAATTTGTCTTTTTGCCTCCTGAATTTCCCAATTTTGATATATTGTCTAATTTTGAGAGCAATAATGTGTTTAGTGACTATTGAAGCGTGTACGAAATTTCACTTTGTTCAGCACACCAAAATGGAGATATTTGCGAAACCATCAAACCTCTTGACGACCGCAAACGCAACACACACACACACACATACGCACACACACCAACGTCACTTCGCAAGTGCACCTCATTGCTGGATCACCCGGCACCCACGGTACCCCACCAATGTGTACCCCTCAGTGGATAGTACCCAACCACCACTATGGTTCCCAGAGGCACCGTTTCTATGGCAACCAGCTACAGTAAATATAGGTGAAATGGCAAAGTGACTACAATTTCTCATCTGGCCCTTCGGGCCGATGAGATAATAATATTTTCCAGTGCTTATAGAGCGCTTTTTCCACTTGCTCAGAGCGCTTCGCGAATATTACCCCTGATCATCAGTGATTCATCACGCCTGTACTAGAGCAGCCCCCATTTTTGCTTGTTCACTTCCCGACGCACCTTTCAGTATGTCACTTCATCATGTCCGCCTAGGGGACTTCCAATAGGTAGCACATACAGCTCTCACTTACTCTTCACAATCACATGTCGTGACCCACTTTTACCTGTGGGTAAGCATTGGACATTTCAGGAGGCATGCCTTGTCCAATGGCACTGCGGAGAAGTCCTCAGTCTTCCAATGGGCTCCGAACTCGCTATCAATAGTTTTGCAGTCTAGAGTACCACTGGATGAGCTGATCAACCCCACAATTGCCTAATGCAATTGTATTGCCAGATTAACCATTGTTTATGTGCAATGCAGGATTTGGCTTGACCCATAGTAGAATCTTACTAATTATCTGGAAAGAATGGGTGATAATGAGAATTTCTAATGATGATGATATAATCATAAGAGAGTGAATACAAGATAGCCAACTGAGAGATTTGTGAGAAGAAAAGAAATAATAGCAATGTTTTTCCCCCCTTAGATTTCCCCTTCGCAATCACTGGATTGTTTGTTTTCCCAGCTGGATGGTTAGTCTTCCCTATGAATACCTTTCCTAGATTCAATTCATTGCCACCCTCATCCCATTAATACAATCCCATATCAATTCCAGCTTCTATCCTATGCCCATTCCCACCCCGATTATTTGTGTGACTGAGTACATGTACCTTGAATAAACTGATATCCCTCTCCATTTCCTCTATCTGTCTAAAATCTATAATAGCCTGCTCATCTACTCTTATGTGCCATGTGTTTGCTGCTCCCATCTGAATTTTATATTTTGTCATTGTACTGCTAGTTCACTTCAATCCCTGTAATTTATGCCCAATGAGAAGAAGCAGGAGTACCTTCTGACTGCCAGTAATTTTCTCCCTGTGGGGTAGATTACTTCCTACAGCCTCATGTTGTATACACACCCCCTCTCCTGGGGACTGTGGAAGGCTCAAATAATTGCTTTATGATGTCATCAATGAGTGCTCTGCCTCATTGGTGGTTTCAAATCTGTGGCACTAATTACACTTCCTGTTCTGCAATTTTTCTTCTCGCTAGTAAATCGGAAGATTTTTGTATTGTGATCTTCAGAAAGTCACTCCACAAAACACGTAGTGTATTTCATTTGTGTTATGATCCATATCCATACATGAGCCATCTGTGGCTGATGATGCTCTTTGCAATTGAAGATGAACAGTATTTCTGGGAGTGGAGGCACAGGTAAATAGACTGCTGCACTTATACGCTTTCCAATCAAAATCATCTCTTGACGACTTCACATGTACGCTCGTAATCTCCTGATTTTCTTGCTAGATGATTGCCTTGTTCAGCAAAAAAAAAATGTTTTGTAGTGTATTTGCATACGAAAAAAAAAAATGTCACCCTCTCCCACAGTCTGCTGTGTTTCTTCCTTGGAGTTGGCACCTGCAGATTAGTGGTCACAGTATCTGGTCATGCTTAGATTAGGGATCATAAATTATGTATGCCAGCTTACTGACACATGTTAGACCAAGGAGTCTAGACCAACTTCCCTGGGGTACCAAAGTGAAAGCACTACGTGAGAGTAGTATGACACAGCTTATCCCTACAGTGCTATTATGTGAATTAGAGGGCAAGCTCTTGTAACTTTGGAAGTCATCTGTGGTAGAATATTATATGATCAGGTGGAGAGAGGCCAGCTTCATTGTTAATAGGGAGTGTCAGTACAGTGACAGTTGGTTGAGCTGAATTTCATTAATTAGGAGGACGCTGGGAGGTGGAGGTGTGAGTTGGATATCTATGATCAATGGTGCCATTTATTGTATGTACAAAGGGATGTATTCAAATCATCCCCAGAATCATAAAGGATTCAGGACTAATGGAGTTTGGTTGGATGAATGGAATTCTCGAATTCTGGAATTTGGGAATTCTATTGTGATTGCTGGAGAAATGAGACGGGACAGCCTATGCTCCCATTGAAAAAAGGAAATGAGAACAAAGCAAAAGAAATTTTGCGGAGGCACAAAATTCCGACCCAGACTTCTGGAGTAGATGGATAAAACACAGTTGGAGTTTATAGATAAAATTCACATGGATTTATATACTTGCAAATGTTAGACTGACAGTGTCAAATTTGGCATCATCCCTGTAATTGAGGTATGTGTAACGATTGGACGATTGCCGCATGAGTCGTAACCATGGTCAGATGCAGCAAATGCCGTTGTCAACATTCTCACGTTTCCTGCCAAGAGGTGAGTATATCATAAAGCAATATAAGCTCAAAGTGTCAACTATGACTGCTGTACTGCAGTGGGCAGGTGCGCATCCCAAGCGGGTGTGTGCCCCGTAATTGAATATGAGGTATGTGAAAAAAAACTGACATTTTTCCCAAATTAAATGTAAATTCCTGACAAAATTTTATTGCGAGAAATGACAAATGTATAGCACCAGATTTGCATCTGGGACCTTGTACAAACCCAATTCTCGATCTGCCCCCGTGATCTGTATGCATCCACACTATATGGACAGATTCATTGAAATTCAAGGATACTTCTACGTACAGCCCCTAAACAATGGCTCAAAGGGGCTCTGTGTTGTCGGGGCACTCTTGGAGATGGAATGAATTGTAAATCTGCTGCATCTTGATGCTCAAAGGCACTGGAGCACTGCTGGGAGGTCAATAGCAATTGTGGGGGGTGGGGGGGGGGTCTGAAGCAGAGATGTTTTTTTGCAATTGTTTTGTGTGGGTGGAATCGATGTATGTGGAAGTCATGAAAATTGAGAATCCCTTTCCCTCAGTGGGTGTGCCTTGTGAAACATATGCAGAATTTTTTTTATGGTGCATGAGTAACGTCTTTGTTATATCGAGATTGGTCAGTATAAGTTTCAGTGACACAGTGGATCAAAGATGAATATGGATAATTTAAGTCGATGACTGAACCCAAATAGGGTAGAACCTTTTTATAGTGCCCAAATGTACTGTGCAATGTTTCATGCATATTTGCCTCATTCCAGTATAGGCATTAGTTATTAAAAGCCAGATTAACAACTTCCAGTCATCCAGTGACTTGTTCACAAAAACCAACCCATTTTGTATTGATCCCGACCTGTAAATATATTAGGTGATCACAGGCTATTGAATTCAGTTTTTCTGACCAACCTTGTTTAGTAGCTCACAGAGCTTAGCACAAGACATCCACAGGCGGGTGAACTGCCAACGTGTATATCCCCAGTTTCGATCAATCAGTGTGGGCGACAGTCAATTCATTTGATATCAGAGTATCCCATGGACCCCAAGTTGTGGTGTGCGGAAAGTTCTGTCAAAGTTTCCTGTAGGCCTAAGGGTCTCCAGGTTAATTTTGTGACAGGCCAAATTAGTAAGTATGTTACAGACAACTTGAAATTGAAGTTGGTTCCAAGATGGTCGCGATGTTCCAAAATGTCCAAACTGCGATGAAAAAGAAAGTTCGTTAAATATAATCAGCCTCCGCGGGTTGGGATCCTTGGATAACCTCAATTCACTGCGCTCCATACCTCACCTTTTTAAGTGCATCTAATTAGCAGTTGCCCTAGTAACTCTACATCTATGGGCTGTTTTCTACAACCCCGCCCTCAACGTACGTATAATTGGCACTTGAAAGGACGCCCCCTCATATGGTTTCGCCTGAGAACGAACAAGACGTCTAGTTGCTCGCAACGTAATACTTATTGTATCAATACTTTTATCTGGACTTTCCTGGATTTCCCTGGATTATACGGATTTAACGGTGTATATTTACGAATTGTGTAAGGAATTTCTTGTGGATTATTCTTCTCACAAAGATTTCTTAAGGTATCGGCTGAGTACGTTTATTTTCAACTAAGACGTCTTGTTCGTATATCGGGCGAAACAAGAATGAGGGGCTCTGTTCAGTGCCGATTATACGTACGTTGAGGGCGGGGTTGTAGAAAACAGCCCATAGATGTAGAGTGTTACTAGGGCAAATGCTAATTAGATGCACTTAAAAGGTGAGTATGGTCGCTACTTAATACCCAAACCAGTAAGTTTTGGGGAACCTACTGCCGAAAAACTAAATGGGTTTATTTTCTTCAAGTGTTTGGTCTGCACACCTAATTTGAAGTAATTGCACATGCTTGCATTGCTGGATATCATGATGAAAAACTTTTGCGGTTTGCCCTCTAAACGACATTGAATGACCCAACACCAAAAACAATTGAGTTCATTCTCACTATATGTGCAAGCCACACACTTAATTTGGACTTGTATGCTTGCATTAGATATCTTGATTATAGGGCTGTGCAGAAAGATGAATCAATCATTATTTTCACAATGATTAAGTGCGATTGAGATATCATGTTCCAACTTGATCAGAGTTTATAAATACAATGTCTTCATGCTTCTTTCCTGTTCTGTCCAGTGCTCAGACTGTAGACCACCCCCACTGGATAATTGTGACAGAGAAAGCTTAACCAGACAGCCTTCTTTAATATGTGATTGATACATGTAATTAATGTGCAGGAGAATTGCTGATTCAGCCCTCCGTGTAATACATACAATGCACCTATCAGAACAAATACAAAATAATTTGATTATTGATGGTTGTTTTCGAAATTGATTATTGATTAATGGATTAATCGTGAGGGCACAGCCCTAATTTTGATGACAAGAAGTATGTTCACATACCCACAAAAGGAAGGAATCAGAAACCTTTAATTAGACATGTTCATGGAAAGTTTTTGGCAGCTGTTTTTGCACACTCATTGCACCATTTTGTGGGACTTCGACCCAGGATCGGTCATTCATTTGCTAATATGGGAGCGAGAATGCATTACCTGTGTGGGTCCTGACCACATCCCCCCCCCCCCTCATTCCCCCAAATGAATCTTGCTATGCCACTGACTGCTGACATGGATTCCATGTCTAGGAAACACATACACTGTATTCACCCTGGTGTGCAACACTTTGCAACCTGGAAGTGGCCGTGTTGTTTTGCTTTAGGTGTTATCACTGTACCAATAGAGGAAAGCCAGGCACCAGCAGGTGTGGGCAGGGGGCACGTGATCCTCCTTGTCCAGGAGCTCTGCCCTCCCCCCCTTCCCATCTGGGAACAAATTGGGGATCTTTTGAAGATTTTTTGCTATTAATCCTTATTTCAGGTGGATATTGTGAATGCAGGTACCTACATTGGGGAATAATGACTCTGTCATGAGTTGGAGGAGTTCAAAACGAACACTTCACAGGGACACAACGGGCACTAATCATCATCTGCCCACCACCCCCTACCACCTTTTCGCAGGTCCTGATCAAGGTGAATCATTGAAAGTTTGGAAATTTTGCAAAACTTTGAAAAAGAAATTAAAAATATTTGGCTGAGGATACTATTGATGGTGAGGGGGTTGGGTGTGGTCCGCATGTTGAGCATACAGTACTCCCCCTCCCCATGGCCCTCCTGTAGGACAGTACCCTCCTGCTGCCGCCCCTGCAGCAAAGCTCAGTCCATTAGGCTTCATCCCTATGTACTGTGCTGTAACTCCCAAAATTTGCTCTTGCGACCTTGCTGTGCCAGCTAGCCATATCCATTTCTCCTTCATTTAACAGCGTCCTAATTGTTACATCCGAATTGGGCAGGAAGTTGTCTTCGTTCCTATACCCCTGATGTTCAGGATCATCTCCACATTAGTAGTTGACAGGGGCTGGGCTCTCGCGAGGGGAGTGGGGGGCTGAAATGGAGGAAGGGAGGAGCGGGTAGCGGTGGGCCACTGTGCAGATCCGTGGTGCCCGTTTGAGGTTAACACTGTCTGCAGGAAGCATCAATTTCCTGGCCTAGTTAATATCCCTCCAATACATGGGAATGTTTTTGTTAGTGGACAGTGAATTGAGTGTTTTTGTGGGTGGCTATGTGGAGGTGGTGACTAACTTGGTGATTGATTGATGTCAAACTATTATGATTTTGGCTCCTAAAACCTATTTTTGCTGTGTTTGTGCAATTTTATTGTCCTTGTAAAGAGTACTAAAGACATAGGCAAGACTTTCTATTGTTTATACACCTCTTAGCAAGTTTTATAAGAACACATACAGTCAAAAAATTGGTTTCGAAACTAACATTCAAACTATGATATACCTTATGATATACCTTATGATATACCTTATGATATACCGGCTGCATTCAGGCCCTACATGACTGCATTTATGCCATTTTAATGAAAGTTACAACAATAATGAACAGGTTGTAGGTCAGCAAAAAAAGGTGTCCGATAGTTTTCTGGCTTATAATTAAATGCTCCTGCAGATTATGGGGATGGCGAACCCATGCCTCCAGGCGAGCATTATTGTGGCCTGTTACAAGAAGGCTGGTTTGTCATCAGTCATCAGCTTTATGCCAACCAACAATCTATGGTTTGTAGGATTTCCATGACGATACGATTAGTAATATACTGACCATCTGTCAGTCCGTCTCTTTGCTGTCTCTCTGGTTATTATTCTGAATCAGTTTCTCTCATTTTCCCCAACTACTTCTGATACTTCAACATTAGCGTTTTGATGCCAGGTATCCACTCCAGAGCTAATCCTAGTTTAGACATGTTGCGTGTCCTGTATGCTAGCTATCTGAATCATCACACACAAGTCCACACACGTGCGGCCTTGGTTCAATAATTGCATGGGATATCCACGAGAGGAGTTAGATGGTGTCCTATGTACTGTTCGCCAGCTCGACTAACGATATGCCTAATTGAGCTCACACGGCGACGGCAGGAAGATTCCCCCGATAGTGTCTCCGGAGGCGTTCAGGAGAGCGTCAAGAATTCAGCAGTCCCCGGCATGGTGTTCTAGTAGAATCATACTCATGAGGGCCCGTATGGGACTTGGGTGTCAGAAATCCCACATCTTTATTGGATTATAGGCAGTTTTGTACTTTATTGTGAAGGAAGAATTCTCCCTTTTTGTTGCATGAATATCTCAGTCTTAGTTTTGAAACACCTATAAAGATACCATGGCATGTTTTTGTCAAAGAGCACTGTGTCACTAGTTTATATCTAAATGTAAACACATTATTTTGTGTGGTGTATAGTGTCAAATATATGGAGTTCGGAAGGTTGTACAGTGTAGAGACAGTGATAGAGTTCAGAAGGTGTACAGTGTAGAGACAGTGTGTAGAGTTCAGAAGGTTGTACAGTGTAGAGGACAGTGTATAGAGTTCGAAGGTTGTACAGTGTAGAGACAGTGTATAGAGTCAGAAGGTTGTACAGTGTAGAGACGATGTAGAGCATTCAGAAGGTTGTATAGTGTGGAGACAGTGTATAGAGTTCAGAAATTTGTACAGTGTAGAGACAGTGTATAGCGTTCGGAAGGTTGTACAGTGGAGAGACAGTATATAGAGTTCAGAAGGTTGTAGAGTGTAGAGACAGTGTATAGCGTTCGGAAGGTTGTACAGTTGTAGAGACAGTATATAGAGTTCAGAAGGTTGTACAGTGTAGAGACAGTGTATAGAGTTCAGAGGTTGTACAGTGTGGAGACAGTGTATAGAGTTCAGAAGGTTGTACAGTGTATAGAGACAGTGTATAGAATTCAGAAGGTTGTACAATGTATAGACTGTATAGAGTTCAGAAGGTTGTACAGTGGAGAGACAGTATATAGAGTTCAGAAGGTTGTACAGTGTAGAGACAGTGTAGAGAGTTCAGAAGGTTGTACAGTGTATAGAGACAGTGTATAGATACAAAACCTACCTACCTGAAACGCCCCAAGGCATGAGGAAATGCACTCTTTCTATGTTCCTGTTCAGAAGGTTGTAGAGTGTAGAGACAGTATATAGAGTTCAGAAGGTTGTACAGTGTATAGAGACAGTGTATAGAGTTCAGAAGGTTGTACAGTGTAAGACAGTGGTATAGAGTTCAGAGGTTGTACAGTGGAGAGACAGTATATAGAGTTCAGAAGGTTTTACAGTGTAGAGAGAGTGTATAGAGTTCAGAAGGTCATACAGTGTGGAGACGTGTATAGAGTTCGGAAGGTTGTACAGTGTAGAGACAGTGTATAGCGTTCGGAAGGTTGTACAGT
Organism: Sclerodactyla briareus; assembly: GCA_026419785.1. Taxonomy (NCBI): domain Eukaryota; kingdom Metazoa; phylum Echinodermata; class Holothuroidea; order Dendrochirotida; family Sclerodactylidae; genus Sclerodactyla; species Sclerodactyla briareus. The sequence goes on along the minus strand of JAODTK010001621.1, from coordinate 83,863 downwards.
GTAGAGACAGTGTATAGAGTTCGAAGGTTGTACAGTGTAGAGACAGTGTATAGAGTTCAGAAGGTGTACAGTGTAGAGACAGTGTAGAGAGTTCGGAAGGTTGTACAGTGTAGAGACAGTGTAGAGAGTTCGGAAGGTTTACGTGTAGGACAGTGATGTTTTTTTTTTTTTTTTTTTTTTTTTTTTTTATAGAGTCAGAAGGTTGTACAATGTATAGACTGTATAGAGTTCAGAGGTTGTACAGTGTAGAGACAGTATATAGAGTTCAGAAGGTTTTACAGTGTAGAGACAGTGTATAGAGTTCAAAAGGTTGTACAGTGTAGAGACGTGTATAGAGTTCAGAAATTTGTACAGTGTAGAGACAGTTGTATAGAGTTCAGAAGGTTGTACAGTGTAGAGACAATGTATAGCATTCAGAAGGTTGTACAGTGTAGAGTCAAGTTCTTGCCTTCTGTAGAAGAACCTGTGAAATGTTAAGTGGCAGTGAGTACACATTGACTCTTGAGCTACAAGCCTCCTTTACTAGAGTATAATGGTCATGTAAATATGACTGGTGGTATTTCAGTACCTAATAATGCACTTGCCAACTGCATGGTACGCACCCCCAAAAAATTCCTGGGCATGGTCAGTCAGTGTGGGTCATTGCACATCCAAAGTGACCCACATGTACGTCTTTTTTCCCAACTAGTCAGTCACAAGTGTGACTCTGGGGTGTGTCATTTTACGTGGAATGTGCAGTTTATAATAGAAGAAACTAGCCTACTAGAGGGTCATTTCTGAGGAATTGTAAGTAATCTAAGTGATTGAGAGGTACCATCAATATATACAAGGATTGCATGACCCACCCTTGACAATGACTCACCATGCCAAGGATTAGGGGAGCGCATCATTCAGTACCATCAATATACAAGGATTGCATGACCCACCCTTGACAATGACTCGCCATGCCCAAGGATTAGGGGAGCGCATCATTCAGTACCATCAATATACAAGGATTGCATGACCCACCCTTGACAATGACTCACCATGCCAAGGATAGGGGAGCGCATCATTCAGTACCATTAATATACAAGGATTGCATGACCCAACCTTGACAATGACTCACCATGCCAAGGATTAGGGGAGCGCATCATTCAGTACCATCAATATACAAGGATTGCATGACCCACCCTTGACAATGACTCACCATGCCAAGGATTAGGGGAGCGCATCATTCAGTTGACAAACTGCATAATTCCTACACTGGAATCGGACTAAATATCAGCTGATACATGTATGCAATTGAAGGCCACTGAATAGGAACCTAATACTCTGTGAATACTATACCCTTCTTGCTTTTTCTACTGCTGCACTCAGATCAGACAGCCAGTGTTGTAGTCGAGGCTGGCCTCGTTTTGGCTCGAGGCCGCCATACATACAGTGTACAAACTCAAGAAATGTGTCCGGCCTCGTCTTGGCCGGCCTCGACTACATACCTGCAGACAGCCTCACCCCCCCCCCACCTCTCCCTGTTATATTATCAAATCGATTAATAGCCGCACCGCTACTCTCTGGCTACGAAGCTCTGTTCATGCTCTCCTCTTAATTCTTTCTCCAGATTTCCCTCTGATTAAATAATTTGCAAATGAGTACACAGTAATACCCTCTCTGTTTACAATTGACAGCATTGTAGAGTAATTGGAACAGCACCTCCGTGACCTAGTTCATCGGACTGCTGGAATCAAAGTATGTGATTAAAGGTAATATTGTCTGGGGACTATGCTGCCAATACAGTGTGTTCAACTTCATCACAGACTGTTACTGGTTTCAAGTGAGTGGTTGCTGCATGCGTAGACATACACGTGGAAGTAGAAGGCGAAAGGCTGTCCATGTTCCAGTCAATATTCAGGCAGTTTCCAGTGCGTCTCTTGGGCACCCAGACAATTTTTGCGAGCACCAAAAGCTCTTCAATAGAGAACTGTGAATTGTTTTGGGCTGAAGCGACGTTGCAAAACCAAGTGAGTGAATATACTGGGACCGAAGGTAGTCGGTTGAGCAATACTTCTGACGTCACCCCAACTTCACTCGTCAATAGAACGCAGTGAAAATTTGAGCAAAATTCTTTGATTTATAGCACACTCCAATGAAAATAAGGACTGGATTTCTCGAACTTGTCATGTTTATTGTTTCAACTGAGTGAAATGACTAGCAAACATGTCATTTTGACTAGTAAACTGCTATGGTAAATAGTGATCCAGTTGAACTATGCCCTGATCGAGGGTTGCAAGGTTTAAAGGACACTTCTCCCTGCGTCACATTTTGGGGGAATTTCCACCGGACCCCTTCCTAACATCAGTTGGGCTTCTAATCACCCCCTATATATATAATATGGATCCATCCCCCCCCCCCCCCCACCCCCCCTCCTTTCCCAATGAACTAATGAATCTAGTCTCGCTTGGGTATGCTCCAAAAGTAGCAATCAAGATAAGCTCCTATGTGTGTCTTAAATTCCTCTACCCGGTCGGATACATGCCCCCAACTCATCCCCATCCACGAGGTCATGCCCTCATAAAATAGGGTCGCCTCTACAATTCCCTTCCTGATCATTTAACATGCCCCTGTCTGCTCCGGAGCTAGCTGTAACAGGGATGCTGCCTGCTGCACTCAAAATATATACCAGTGCCATTCATATTAATGCACCCTATGACCATGTTAATCACTGTACCACCAGCTGAGCGACTTTTACAACCCCGCATCAAAATTGCTCAAAGCCTACTTAATCAGGAACCCACAAGTTGGCACAGATAATTATAGCCAGTTGCCAATGTGGGACCTGGCAATTAATCTGATGAGACACGTCTCATCAGATGTCACTGCTGATTTGTTAGGAGGTATCCGAAAATAAAGAGTGTGCTGGATTCCTGGTTGGCTCCCCCCATGGGTTGGGAGGTGATGCCCATCTACTGTAGCATACATTAGTAGGCCAAGATATGGATGTCCGTGGCTGATGATTCAGTGATTAACCGCAGTCAGCGCTGAACCGGTACACAAAGTCCTCACGGCAGCACCCATGGGCGCACATGCCTAGCCACATTCGTCCACCCCTAATCATGGTCCTCCATGCAGGTGATCCCAACTCCCAAACCATACCGTTCCATACTGCCCGGTCCCATATGGCATCTCTGATTACTTCAACTTTGTCCTGATTCTACATTTCAGAAGCCAAGTGAGGCCCATCAAGAACCCCTGGCATTGTATTGATTGTGGATGAGCATTGGCGATAACTTGCAGCCACTTCTTGACTAGTGCACAGATGATACCGAGGCAGAGGTTTACCCATCCCCAACTGCCATTTCACGTCTCATAAAGGACGACGTCAGAATCCGGCTTTCGGCCGCTTTCCCCCCCCAAAACTCACAGAACCCTGGAGAAGTGGAAGATTCATTCCAACGTGAATGCTCACTGTCGACCGACAAGATTTATTGTGAATAACTTAGAGACCAATCCTAAAAAACCCTGCACAAAACCTTTGCATTACTTCCCAAATATGATTGAAATACTAATAAGGACTTTGCCTCATTGGCAGCTGCATGACAACCACCAGGGGAAAAGCCTCCGGTAACGCTGGTTTGGACCCGGGACGTTTGCCTGCAAAGCATCACTGATGTTACTCTGGCATTCTTCCACCAGCTCACATTGGACAGGAATTGTCTAACTGTGAGGCAGCATATGCCCCTTCCCCCCCCCCCCAAAAAAAAATGTGGTAAAATGTGGTCGCTGCTCACAAATATGGCAACTATTACCTTCACTATGTGCCTAAGTAATATCTAGGTGAGGACAGAAAATGGTATTCGCCCATCTGGCACCCCACATCACATGAGAGGTGATGGTCCTATAAACATGACTTTTGAGTTTGGTTCTTCTGGTATAGGGAAGGGTCCAAATTTTTGTAGTGGACCGAATGTCGTTACCAGCAGTTTTCGCATAACTGGGATCCTAGATGCACATGTTTTGTAACTGACGTGCGCTGCAGCTGATGAGCTAACAATACGCAATGGAATCTTTTGAACGACGCGGACTACACGCTTCATTCACTGTGACGGGCAAGAAGAATCGCGTTAAATTTTGACTAACCGATTTGTTACAGTCACTCTCCATGCATATTTGTTGTTGTTCTATATTATTGTGGACAAATTGGTGTTCCATGTGAGAAGCTGAAGTCTTGACTCTTATAAAGCCCAGGATTTATGATTCAGATTGGGTTTAAAGAGAATAGCGCCATAAGTTTTATTGTAACGGAATTCGGACCCTAATCGAGTTTAATGCGTATCGGAATGCACCGCCAACTTTCCGCTGGAGGACAAAGACTCTGTAACTTGTGTTCTGCGGGATAACAGACTGAAGAAAAAGATGGCAAAATAACCAAGACACAATTGTGAGTTTCTTTATGTAGTCACTAACGACGGTTCGCAAATGTAATAAAGGTACAAAATTTGGACCCCCATCGATTTATGTACCATTGAGTTATTACATCACAAAAATAAACTAAACCTCAGACTGAATTTCGGAAAGTGTGATTGTGAAGATGCTTTAAGAAAGGGCACAATTGCTACCATGTACTGATCTTCTCGACTATGCAATACCCAATGTACTTGGGGACCGTGGAAACCTGTCAATATTCAGTCCCAATGCATTTAAAGTACTTTGAAACGGTTTCAAGTTGCCATTAGGCTATACAGTGTAAACTGTATATGTATAAAGTGAGTCGCCTATGGGCTGGCCAACTACTGCCTCCCTATGATGCTTTAAGGATTCTGATGTTATCTGTCAACAAGCGAATCGCCTCTCTTCGAATCTTTCAGATTTAGATCCAATATTTACCGTGCAGAACATGCAGTTAAGGAATCCAAATGTTGTTAACTGTTAAGTACCCCTCTATACCCATGCAATGAAATGAACACACAGACAGATGCACAAGGGCTTTATGTCTCTTCAGTTACGAGTGGGCTCAGGATTTTTTCATGGTTACTCAAAGGCGTCAGTAGTTTGGTGAAGGAAATCTATCTCATTATTCAACTTACCCCACATGGACTATGCACCAAACCCCATTGCCCGTCAAGCTTCTGGCAATTACACAAATGCGGGTTGGCCACCCCATTGCCCTTCTTCTTTGCCAGGCTAGTTGACTAGTTCACCAGGTTTTTTGCTCTAAGATATATTAAAATCGTTCCTAGTAGCGTTTTTCTGGCTTCCTACCATCTTTACTTATATTATATTCGCTGGAATTTGTCAGTGTTTCGACACCTTTCGTCAGTAGTTTAGTGAAGGAATCCCATTGCACTGTCCATTGACATGTCTTCCGACTGTAAGTCATTATAAACCGTTCTGTTCCATGCTATACGATATGTTTGCCCCCACTCACATGCTCAGTCATGGTAGTAAAGATTTATAAGTGCATTAAATGGATTCAGACATCCCTCCCTCCTCCAGGGGGCCCTGGATGTTAACATGTGCACAACCCCAGGGAATATCATGTCATGTTGCTGTAATTGATGCCATTAATCCCCAGCTACCCAGAACATTTTTATTCCCTTGCTGGCTGGCTATGATCAACACTTGGAGTGAATTTGAAGGCATCTAAGGCCCTCCAGAAGGTCGTTTGAATGCATGTATCTATTCAAGTGACTCTGAGGTATATAGATAACTTACTGTAAGTACAAGTACACTGTATGTCTTTATAAAAACCATTTCCCTTAGGTACAATTTAGCAGAGAAGAATTTGGGGCTTTTTCTGTTGAAAAACTAGTTAACCCCATTAGAGTCATTCACTAGGTCTACACCCGACTACTAGCATACTGTGGCTGCAGTATGTTGGCATCTTCCTGAGGTTTCCATGGATCTCTCTCTCTGTGCCTTCTGAATCCTCTTTTCCAGTCCACTGCCTGGCAAATATATTGTCGTGCAGAATGTGAAAAATGGACCCTGCCACTTGTAAATCTTCACAATGGTCCTACCCCAAGGCACATCAAAATATTTGTTGCATTGACATGCCATAGTGACGATAACTGCACTGAGACTATATTTTGCTGTGACATCATGCAAGCGTGCTAGTACAGATGATACTACTGCTTCAATCTGCTGGAGGGTCAGAGGAAAATAAACAAGCAGATGGGAAATGTTGATGAGGCCCTAACCTACCTCAGATTTTGATTTCCTGGCGACCGAGCCAGTGCATCACTGCTGAGGGGGAATGAGATCACCAGCAGCCAGAATTTGCCAAGCAGAGGATGCAATCCGATCACACGGCCCGGCGTCGGGGGGTGCAGACGGCTACTGCCACATAATTGTCAGCGGACTAATCCTTCACCTGGTACACGGAATAAGGCTGAGCGCCTAGCGAAAACGCAACAGGTTCCATTTTTGTCTCGCCTGAATGAAATTCAGGAAGAGACTTAGTGGTCACTATGGCGTGTGTGTGTGGTGTGTGTGTGTGTGTGTGGTGTGTGTGTGTGTGTGGTGTGTGTGTGTGTGTGTGTGTGTGTGTGTGGTGTGTGTGTGTGTGTGTTTGTGTGTGTGTGTGTGTGGTGTGTGTGTGTGTGTATGTCACACTTCCTCATTAGCAGGTTTCTTACAATGTAAGGCCGGATTATGGACAAAATGTTATGTACACCGGTGAGTTGTGGTGTCCACGAACCTGAGTCAGTATTGTTGGGCAAGCCTAAAAGTCATTAACGTTTGGATTACATTGCATATTTTATGTAATTTATGTGAAGTCGTAGCAAGATACGCAAGACCATATGTGCGATAGTGAGGTTGTAGTGTGGCATGAAAGGACCGGATGACAGGTAGATGAACTGATTAGATTTCAGCCTGAATATGCTATAATTTAAGTGGTCTAATGCAGAATTCGTGCAAATTTCCAAGATGTGTCGGATTTTCATGAAACTTGGTGGATGCGGTCGACATGGTTCCCGAGAAATTTAAAAGTGAAGTCGGGGTCACTGGAGGTCATTTAATGTGTCTAATTTGCATATTTTTGTGCAATTTTTGAAAGTTTGTTGGATTTCCACAAACTTGGTAGATATCGTGCATCCACCTTATCCAGATCAGTTGGAGGTCAGCTGGGTCCAGTGGAGCGCCATTGTATGGCCAATTTGCAATAAGATATTTTCAATTTCCAACTTGGTTAGAATTTCACCAAACTCAGTAGGTATGGGTCGTTAACATTTCGGGATCTGAGGGTGGGGTTCAGGAATTTTAATTCCATCATATAATAGCTTCTGTTATAATAAGCACTGAGGAACGAGGAAACCATAGCTCCTGTGGACAATTTTACTGCTGTATAAGCTAATTGTCAGGGGCCGTATTTGCATAATTTATTCCAATTCCAATTGGTAAGAATTCCGCCAAACTCAGTAGGTATGGTCTGTTAACATTTTCTGAATCTGATGTGTTTGATGATGTTCATGAATTTGATTGAATCCCATCATATAATAGCTTCTGTTATAATAAGCACTGAGGAACGAGTTAAACCATGAGAAACCATAGATCCTGTGACAATTGTGCCGTTATAAGCTGCCCACAAGCAAACCCTCTCTTATCCCAAACCAATTTCATTAGGTTGATTAGACATTAAGAAAATACGGAACAGTTTTTTCCCCTTCTCTTCTTGTCTGGGGACAAATGTGGAGGTTCCCAAAGATATATTTTGGACATTCTTGACTGCTGCGTGGGGATAGTTTGTTGGTGTGTGGGGGAGGCGGGGGAGGGTGTTCGCTGCCTGGCAGGGGGGGGGGGGGGGGATGGCATGTCCTGGCTGCGTGGAAAATAAAAGGCAACTATGAATAATGAAGGAAATGATTTTAAAAGGCAAAAGCCTGGGCTGCTAAGGGGATTTAGAACATTTCAAGTTGGATTTTGGGTCAAAGAAATGAGTCGACTGAGTGATAAAACTTCATTCAAATTTGGTATTTATGGAGAGAAGAGTGCCCATTAAGAAGAAGAAAAAAGCAATTGAGGGACTTTTGTAATAAGAGTCAAACAATATTGGTCAGTTAATTTAGGACTTTTTATGTGTTACATGTGAAAATGTGATGTTCGTTTGACATGACGATGGTCTGCATGAAAACTAGTTGGTTTGGTATAGTGTGTAGTGTGGTGAATAGAAACCACAGATTGTGCAACCAGGACGAGGCACTTTTTGGCGATCGCCTTGTTAAAGTCTTTGGGACGACGGCGACCGATAATCAGAACCCCTGGTCTCCGGGTGTGGAAGGCCGAAGCTCTACCAACTTACCAAGCCACTCGGTATATAGTGACGATGATCGGTAGTTTGCGCCCAGCCAATTTTTCCCAATTACTCAGACTACCTGGCAATCGACTTGACTCTTCTTGCTTGAAGAAGAGGACCATCATGCCTCCTCCGTGGGTCGCAAACCCCACTACCTCCAGAATCCAAGCATATTCACCAGACCAAGACCATGTTGGCTCAACAGCTGTAACTGCTATTCCCACCTGCATGAACTCATCAGTTGAATTTCCACTTCACTTGCACAAAATTTATCTATCCATATTTATCTCCTAAATCTTGCACACAGACAACTTCCACCAGGAGGTGAATCCAGTCTCGACCTCTGCCCAGCACCCCCTTCCATGGACCCCCCCCACCCCAGCGACCTGACCGGGTGGAGCTCCAGCGAAGACGTCCTTTTTTTGGGGGCACAGACGCGGGACCCAGACCTCTTTGTGGTCCTCTTTGACTTCAGTGGTGATGCTGAGAACCAGATCTCGGTTCGAAAAGGTACGTTCTTGATTTGATCGATTGACCAGGAAGGGGTGGACCCAGGTCACCCTCAGCCATCCTCTCCACCCCCTCCTTCCCAAGGGAGGGTGAGACTCTCTTGGAGAGGTGCTACAAATTTCACGGCTGGTAAGGGGCCTGTTAAACGCTCGGTGGGCATCAGCATTGATTGTAGAATGCAGGCCGGGTCACTCTGGGTGTTTGCACGGTGCTTCGTCAGGCAGACACCGAACTCTCTGTGCCTCTATTGAGCGCAGTCAAGTTCCCATTTGAACAAGTTGTATGTATCTTAAATGGATGGGCCCCCCATTTAGAATATGCTGAGCTCCAGTCTCTCCTGACTGACTAGCGATGATAGACATGATACAGCGGTTGGACAGGGGTAGGGGTTCGATTGATCACTGGGTTTAAACAAAACTTGGTGGATGGGACCACATTTGGGCCTGACAAAAATGGGGGGCATTTTGGGGCACATGGGTTGGAGTCATACATATGGATGGGGTAGTGGCCTGATCGACCTCTGGGATTTAAATAAAACTGGTGGATGTAGACTACATTTGGGCCCAGTGGAAATGGTGGCCATTTTGGGGTCACCTGAAGTCGCATTTGTGAAAAGTTTTTTTTCTTCAATTAAACAATACTTGGTTGATGTGGATTTGGATTGGTCCTAACAGAAGCAGCTGATCCTACTTTTGTAGGTATTTTCTGATTGGCTAGTAGTACTGTATTGTAGCTATTAAATCTTTTGTATGGTTGGAGAATGGGATTAGGGTTAGCGTAGCCAGACACAGAAATTCTACCGAGACCGGGCGCATAAAACCCAACAAAAGTGGAGGTAATTCGAAGTCAGATCCTGCAAAATTTTCAAAAGATCCAGATCTGGAATCTTTCCAACTATCAAAACTTACGAACCCATCAACAGTCCACTCGCCATCACTGTGGCCTGGGATTATTAGGCCTCTGTTTGCAGAGATGGTGTCTGCGCAGTCCAGTCGACTAAGTCACATGAGTCGTGCGGCATACGTTATTAGCCTGCCACCTGATTGCAGCAATTTACAGTTGACACCATGGTGCGGAGGAGCCCATCACTTTGGCGGATCAGGTGCCATACAGCCTTATCAGTTCTGACACCATCTCAGATCAGGTTTTCTCCATTGCTGTGAACTTACTGTGTGAAGTTGGCTTTGGGAGTGTGTCAGTTTTCAAGGCCCTTTCTTGCCCATTCTTGGATGCCTTAAATGACAGAGCTGGAGCTCATGCCTGAAACACTGATGATATTATTGATGTTGATGTCTAATTTTGTACAGCACCTGTTTCAATCTGTTTGAGGCTAGATAGGTAATAGGCGCAGGAATAAGTTCCAGCATTCATGTTTTATTTTCAGGTATATATATTACAAAATCGACTCATTTATTCAACTTATCTCACATGGACTAAGCACCCCCCCCCCACTTCATGTTCGTTTGGGATATTACAGATACAGGTTCTAGAGAGGTTCTTTCCCCCGCCCATAAAAACAAAATGTTGTTCATTGGAAATGCATTTTAAATGTAAAAACTAATAAAGCTTCACAAATGAGATATCAATTCAGACGTCTGTCACCATGGAAATGCCCATATTCGGAGATTGAGGGGCCTAACATTATTTCTCCCGGTACGGTCCGCTTTGGATGGTCAGATCAATACCAGCTCTCTCAAATGGGACTATATGGAACCAATGAAATGAACACCTTATACTTTCATACCCACTGTCATTTGTCTTGAGCTCTGTGTTTGCATCTGTTGGAGAGAAGAAGATCCAGTGCTCTTGATGTACTAATCTATCTCAGGATTTCAACTCAGCTTTGTACTGGACCTGCACCCCACCCCCGCGCCATTGAAACTTTGACAATGTACAAAAGTCCGGGGTTTGGCCACCCATCACCCTTCTCATTTTCAGCCAGACGTTTGTCTACAATCGAGCATCTTGGCTTAGAAATTCCTGAGGAATTTTCACCGTCAAGATTTCGTCCAATCGCATGATGCACCCCCAAACCCTGGACATGGTTTCAGTCAAAAAGCGCAAGCCACTGGGGGGTCCAGGACAGGGCTGGCCCTTGGGTCAGGTCGAGTTGGGTCATAGATCATAAGTGACTCACATGGGTGTCACTTTCCCTGGATGGTCAGTCCAAGACGTGACCCTGGGGTGTGTCAATCTACCCGGATTATGTACAAAGAATAGCAGGGACCCTCCTTTGATGAACTTCGCGGTCAGTGTCATACAATGAAGAGTGCAAAATACCCAGCCGGTCAGAAATTAAGGCGTGAAATTCTTCAACGTCTGTAGGGTCGATGAGGCATGTGGTCTCGTGTACTTCACTTGCACTATACAGGCTCAAAGCCAATTTTATGCCTGCATAATCCTTAAGATGCACCCCTGGTATTATAAAACATAGGCTGGGGTTGTGTTCATGTTGAGAATTAAAGCACAGAGGGTCACGTAAGTAGACCTTTGGCAACTTCCCAAAGTATGGTCTTTGGGCGCTGAAGTGACTTGTGGGTTGTTCCGCCTGTTCATGATTGTCAGGCACAACCAAGGGGTGATTGAGGGTGTTGAATTGAGGGGTGGGGTCATATTATACCAGTATTAAACCATGTATAAAATGCGACAACTCACCTTGTCTGAGGTAGTTACAACGGGCACGTCAGGCCAATTGACACGTACATATTTAATTTCCATAACGTACGTCAAATGTGGCTAACTCAAGCGTGACGGACGGGACATTTGACTACTCTTTTTTTCCGAAGCCTGTCTACAAACTATTAACAGGTGTATTAAACAATGTTACATGCTTGAAGTCTAACAATACATAACATTTCAATTAGAAACAAAAAAAAAGGAAGAGGGTGATTCATGTGCTTCATGCTTCCAATTTGGAATTAAGTGTGATTACGGGACAAAAACAAACCTCATTTTCTGAAAAACATAATTTTTCGAAAAGCTATCTGTTGTTATTCAAGTTGCTTGAACAATCATGCAAATTACTTATTGGTATATGAATATCAACAAAAAAATAGAACTAAACTTAAAAATAATAAGCTTACCTTGTAAAACAGGGGATGTCAAAATTGTGACGGATGGGACGTGAATGGACGGGACATTTTTGTCACTTTTTTATCATTTTTTTTTTACCCTCAAGTTAAATTTTAGGCTATCAATTTTTCATTATCGAGGTATTAAATCAATGGCTAAATGAATAACAATGGCTCACGACCACAAAAACAAAGATTGTGAAAAATCTCTGATCCGTCCAAACAGAAAATGTGACTGACAGGAATGTGAACAGACGGGACCTGATGGACTGGGACGGGACTCTAGTACCAGGTTTTTCCAGTTTCATTTTCAATGCAACAGTTCAAAGTACTTGTGGCCACCACATGGTGCACCCATTGACGCTAACATACAAACCCGAGAAAGAGTCTAAAAACCATGCGTGTGAAATAGCTACATCCTTTTTGATATCGTAACTTCCCTTGAGACATATGGGTTGGATTATTGAGGGAGAGTTGAGGGCGATATTAGAGGGAAGAAATCTATGAAGTGTTTCCAGAGAAGGTGGAGTGAAGTGATTCTGACACTTTTGATTACCATTGTGAAGGACCTGAGAAAATGAATGACTTCTCTTTCCTGAAATCATGATCATGCTCATTTACTTACCCACCCCTTAGCTTTGGGATGGATGTCCCGTTCAATTTAATGGCCAACTGTAGTCTAAAATTACAGCACACCGGGGTTGGGGGGGGGGGGTGTATGAATTAGGCCAATTATTAGACATAAGCTATAGTCCTAAAGTATCAACTGGTGAACATGTTCCATTGGATCTACAAATCATCTACATTGTACCAAATACTACCACCTCTTTCTTGCTCAAAATTGTAGGCTTCCACACTTCAATCAATTATTTACAGTACATACATTTTTTTGCCCGTGGTTTATGCCTATAGGCCCTCCTCATACATGACTTTAACCCATGTACCTACACTTGGATGTTTTTCTCTGATGGATATAAGTTGTTATGGGACCAGGAGGCTTGCTGGAGTATGGTTGGTTGCACATCCTGGGACGGTGACGTATGAACTGCTGACACACTTGCCTCAATCTGAAGAGATAGGTATGCTTTTTTGCTTTGTGGCCAGGGGTTAACAGTTTTTCCGGGATGGTCTCAAAGCCCTGTACCTGAAGGGTAACTTGAATTGACTACAGGTAAAAACAGACTGTTTAATAATGTTTTGTGATATAAACTGTATGATTTTCATAATAGAAGTGAACAGGACACACTGAATATATTGTGTGACGGACGGAAACACATGTGACCGGACAGGACACTGTGTGACGGATGGACAATTTAGTTTTGGCATATTCTTAGCACCTCACTATCAACCACAATTTCATTTTTGCTTTCTGGATGTTGGGTAGCTCTATAGTATATTGACTTGGCTTAGGTCCAGACTATCCTTAAATGAAAAAAGAACTTTCATATTTTTTTTTGTGACGGACAGGACATTTCACACATAAACATTGAAAGGATAGGCATTCATTCAAATACATCCACTGGGTCATAATTCATTCGGATTGCAAAAAGTAGACCCCAAAAACTTGTATTAAGCCACTAAAAAAAATATTTCGAATGTGTTTTTTAAATGTAAATTTTGGAATTAATATTTCCGCTATTTGGTTATTTTTTAACCTTTAAATCCTCTTAACTTTAAATTCTCATACAATAGATAGGATTTTTATAGTGGTACCAAAACCGAAGATGTTCCATGTAACCTGACTTTTCTACTTTGCAGAGAAATCTAATTTTGGTAAAATAGAAACAACCTTGAGAATTCTTCCACCTGCAACATTTCTGTGTATTAGCTATTCGTTATGTTTGCCATCAAATTTCCTCAGTACTGTACTACATGATATTGATATTGTTAGAGTTTGTGGCCTGCTCCCTTACTGGATGTGTCTACAGGCACATTCCAACCATAGCACTTCTTCTCATTCACCCAGCCAGGGGAAGCTCACATGATTCCCTTTTGTGCCACCTAATGAAGGGAACGAGTCCTGACAATAGTGTTTTACTGGGCCGATAACCCCCTCAACATATGCCATTCTGTTGAAATTGCCTGGGGCTAACAGAAAAACACCTATTGTTTTACAGTGAAGGCAGCAATTTATATGTTACAAAAACAATGGGAGTCTTTGGGTTGCTGGTGCTCTGGAGAAATCCAACTTTTTTTTTAACAATAGGTATTTCCACATTTATATTTTGCGGCTGCACTTGACAAATATATTGCCCCCATTCCTTCCCTAGTGCCCTCGTTCCCCTCCCCCCCTCCCCACTGCCTATGTTTATCATTGTATGCAGGCTGCTACTTTGTGAGAATATAAAGACCAGCATATTGATTGATTGAATGCAACGTGGTAGCTCTGCCATTTTATTCATGAAGGCCAAGTTCCCCAAAAAATGCTATGAGGACTATCAAGCAGATTTATGCTATAGGTAACATGTACAAGCGCACATGCTCACCCAGAAACAATTGCCTGTTCTTGTATGAATTAGATTTGTCCAATGGGGTTATTGTTAGTGCTGTAATTTTGAACTTCACCGTGAAGATGAGGTATTAGAATGCGGCATTTCATTTTCATATAACTGATGCTCATTTCTTGAAGGCTGAAGGAGCTTCAAAAAACATGCATGTTTGACATGTGCCCGCATGATGCTTCCCTAGAAGGGATACAGTGTTCATTGACTCGATAGGTCAACCACTTTACGAGGCCAATCAAGGTAAAGTCACATAACGTGTTGCAAATAGTGCAGAGTTTCCTTGAAATTCAGTTATGAGGTTCCTCGAGTGGAGCTCCCTCCATCTTGTGCACCAGTCATTGGGTTCATCGAGGTCAAAAATTGAGGTTAGGTCAACGATGTTAGGAGCCTCCTAACAACAACACTGGTCATAATCCCCAGATGTTCTTTCAAACCTTTGTGTGTTCTAAGCCTGCTATATGCATGGTGGTGGGCCCTCATCTATGCCTAAATCAACCTTAAACAAACATCGTGGGGTCCCAGCAAAGCACTCGAAATGGAGCTGCACCCATTGTCAATTTGATTATCAGTTCACCTCCTGTTATTGAAATATTTAGCACCTGGTTTGACAATGGCAGCACATGTTTGATTTCAGTCTCCAAATTCAATGTTAGTCTGAATATGTTACACTAATGATTCTCAATTCGTGTAACAATTCATTTAAATATGTTTTCAAAGCTGTCATAATCACCCAAATATGGTGCGAGTAAGTCATTTCAATTCAAGCAAGAGTCATGGGACAAACTAGACTTCACAGAAGCAGTCACTCATTTCTGTTATCTCTAGCACTTTTCACCCCACGTCGCAAGTTTGCAACTTATAACGACCCGCATTTGACCACAGACCCATAACCCCAATGCTAATTTTGTATAAAGTGTCTTGCGCTGTGCAGCAGTCATGTAACCTACACTTGACCTATCAATGATTTTAAATGGCAATTTTGTTACTTACTGAATGAGGTGCAAAGTTTGCCATCTCTAGCTCCCCCCCGGTTTGACATTTTGCCCGGCTAGATCCCTGTCTCGATTCCCTCAGCAGTTGGAATTGGGAATCAATTTGTGAATGTGTTGAAGTGTTGTCCTTGTCCCACGAAAGACACGTCATTTTTGATGTAGAAAATTCAAGTACAGAACAGATTGTCTTCACCTGAAATACAAGATTGTTAATATTATGATGCCAATGGGCAATCCGCCGGGCGTGTAGTTTTCGTTAATTGACTGCTCGTAACAGGTCATCTTCTTCCTGTAACCTTATCACAGATTGATAAGTTAATGGTGGCTACATTAAACTTGGCCCATACTAATACCACCAATGGTAATATAGACTGTCTATATTGAGGTCCTCGTAGCCTTTCTACAGGTTGGTAGAAATATTTTTCCCTGGTTCTTGGAAGGCCAATACCCCCCCTTTAATTATTGCTGTCTCTATGAAACTCATTTCTGGGAAACCTCTTCACCAGATTTATAACATGACTTCATAGGGGAAGCTAACTCCAGACTTATGAGGATGGTCAGTAACAATGTGGAGTCCATTCATGTTTGTTAAATGTTTTGAGGATCAGTTAGTTCCTCCTGCCAGGGTAACGACCCCTTTCAACAAGACTAATCATGTTCGGCAATACTGAGACTCGTACTCATACAAAAATAACCATCTTATGACTATACCCAGGAAAATCAGGAAATCATTAGGCTGCAATTATGAGATATATTTGATTTATAAAACCATTAATGTCTGTTACTGCAACAGATAACAGGTCTCTAAGATACCTGTCACTGAGTATAATCCCGTAGCTTGAGCATTCTGTCGTCATAGTTTTTCTGGGAAAACAGGAAGTGGCATAAAAGAAGATTACCTGAAAGATTAGGGCATGAACTTTGTAACCAGAGGTTCAAATGTGCTCACTGGGGACATCTCATCATCATCTGACGTCTCTAGGTTTCGACGTCCCCATATTCCGACGTCTTAGGTTCAGACATCCCTGTATTACATTTTCTTGGTTCCGACAACCCTATGGTTCCAAGGTCTCTCAAGTCCAACGTCTCGATGTTCCACGTCAGATAGTACCTTTAGTACTGATCCAAATGTACCTCAGAGCGCGATTAAAATGGTCTTTGGGCGCGTCATATAATTGGTGCTTTGGTACCGACAAGATTTGATTTGATTTGATTTGATTGCTACAGGTTCAGGACTCCAAAATTCGACTCATCGTGGAACCCCAACCGAATGGTGATCGTGGATGAGCCACCGGCGCCAAATCCGCCTTCTCTTCTCGCCGGTGCTCAGATGATATCGCGATGCGGATGACCCAACCCTGCTCCTGGGACCAAGCATTTTTAACGTCCCCCATCCGACGACGATCCCGTGAACTCCGACCTGACCACTTTCTCAGAACCTGGAGGAGCGTAAGATTCGACGCGACTGCTCCCAGCCGACCGCGAGACCTATTGCACGATATGTCTATAAAATGTTCCGGCGTCACAATGTCCATTTGTCTGCGCAAAGCACATTTATCATCGTGACATCGGTACGAATTGTTTTGTCGGTACATAGAGATTTTCTGAACATCGGAGAAGTCGCTATAGAGTTTGTCGGACAAATAGGTGTCCAAATAAAGATACTAACTGAAGTTATCTATTTCTGAATCTCTATATTCTGACAAAAATTTGGGTCTTTGTGCTGAAGTTTTTTGTCAGCCACATAGATTTAAAACATATAGATTTAACGTGCCCCTGGCCCTCAGTTCGGGTAGTCCCCTTTATTTTGAAATAGATCATAAGAAAACTGAACCTCCTTTTCCACAGTCATGTGAACTGGAGCTTGCTCTTCGCCATAGGTGAGCAGCTGGGTAACTGGGTTCTTACATATGGCCCTCTTCCCCCTGGGGCTTCTTAGAATGAAGTCAGCGGCAGATGGCACCCAAAGGAAGACCCTGTAGCGCCATAGACAAACTATAGAGACCATTGCACTTGTCCATTGCATGACCACCCCACCCCCCACCCCCCACCCCCCACCCCCACCCACCCACCCCCCCCACCCCCCCCCACCCCTATAATGCACGTGTCCATTGCATGTACCCCCCACCACCCCCCCCCCACCCCCCCACACCCCCCCTCCCCCCACGGGCAGTTGATGTGGTTTATTTGACGAATTGAAAGTAACTTTCCACACATGCCTTCTTAGAAGACCATGGCTCCAGCTCCCACCATTATGACCATCAGATACTGCTTTGCCTGAATACTTTTAGGTATGCACATGGATACGAGCATCACAACAATTAATTGAACTGATATATTTTCCTGGCATTTGTCACTTATTCGATTGTTGATTGTCCTGGTACACTGTTCACTTCAACAGTCAAAAAAAATTAATGATCAAGGGCACAGCCTCTGCTAGGATGAGGAGGTAGGGGGTGGATTAGGGGGGTCATGACCACTCTAAACTTGTTATGAAGTCTTGATTTATAACTTCTTCCTTGGCTTTATTTTTGCTTTTGACTGCCTACCTACTTACCTCTGGGTCAACCAAACTCCCCAACACTGTGGTTTGCGACCGTTTCTCTTCCTCACTATTTTTTGACCTTCCTACATTCGGGCACGATCCAATCGGGCCACTAGAGGGGACAGTGCGGTGAAAAGAGTGGCAGCAGCCTGGTACTACAAGTTAGTAGAAGTGCCAGTAAACTAGTGCGATAACAGCGACGGTATCAGTCGCAGCGGTAAGGGTCAGTCAGTGTCCATAGAGGGATCCAAGCAATCTGTGAGTGTTCTTCTTCCCTCATTCTGCAGGCGGAAGATGTCCGGATTCGTCATACGACAAGGCTGGAGACTGGTTCGAGCTCCAGAAGGTCAGCCAACGGGGGAAGACAGGTGGGTTCCATCCACCTACGTGACCCCCTCTAGCAGCTTAGAGAAGCACTCTGGTACCCCGGGCGGATTCGCTCGCAACACCGCCGCGTATCTGATGAGCCAGCGGCATTGATGGAGCTTCCGCGTCAGGGACAGCGAAAGTAGTCCCCGGCCAGATTTCGATATCCATGGCTCCGATGGGCGGGGGTCTACCATTACAGGGATAAGCAATGGTATCGATGGGAAGGTAAGCAATAAATTGCAAGAATGCTCAGAAGGGAAGAACTGGAGGGAAGGGTGCTGTGTAAGTATGAGATCATTGTGGGTATTTATTAGATCAAAAGGAAGAGGTTAATATAAGAGCTGGGAAAAGAACTGAATGCATCAGTCAAAACCCAACGTTCATTATGACTTGGTTCAGAGTTTAAGGCCTTGAAGTAGGTGCTATGTTGTATTGTACAAGGTTGTTTGAAAAAGCATCCCTGCAAAATTTCTGTGTTTCCTATGGAAATGTACAATCAATTCCACTTTGAAAATTAGTGAGTCTCCCTAATTTCCCTGTATAATGGACCAAACTTTAAAGGCCATAACTCTCCATACTGAACATTTGTATGAAATAAGGTTTCGGACTTCGGACAATTGAATAGAGTCCCCGGGTTGTAACATCATTATTTGTATTGTACTTAAAACGTTTCTTTGTCAGGTAAATCGTCAGGCCAGTTTGTTAGAGATGGCCAATTTCATCAGGCCAGGTGTTAGAGTGGCCATTTCATTCCTTGGGCCTAAGTTACCACACTCATTGGAATAATAACAGGCTTTGTCTTTTCAGGACACTCAATAAACAAGCTCTTGGTGTTGTAATTGATCTGTTGTTGAAGTAAAAATCACTTTATGTTATTATAATTGACACAGAAATTGGACCTGGGCTGAAAATTTGAACCATTGTGTTGGTTGACCTACGTTAAAAAAATGGAGGGTGATCTAAAACTAAAACTAAAAATTCTAGCTGGGTACATGATTTCTGGTCCGATATGATTATGATGTTGGCAGTTGTTGCCATTGCATGGCAAAACTTGACGTGTATGAGGAATGACCTCAAGTATTCAACACCTTTTACACTGTGCGAGTGGGTACCACGAAGGAGCAAGATTTTTTAGACGGCCAGAGACAGACTGGCAGGGCGGGGGTCGGGTGACCAGAATGGGGGTCTTATCTGATAAGTAGTATACGTTGCTAAAAGATTAACCAACTAGGGAAGTTTGTGGGAGCCCTCCTTAGGGGACTAGGCAGTGCGGCTTGTGTTGCAATGCTTGTTTGAATTACCCCACACTCCCCCTCTAAACTGTTACCGTATTTTGCTAGTCAGGGGTACAATGAATTTCTCCCAATTCAACTTTTCAGATAATGTTCATTTGTGAGTGCATTCAATATACTTTCCTTCATTGTAGGAAGTGTCCCGAAGACTAGCATTCCCAAACTTTTCTGTCAAATGGGTATGCTAAATGGCGGTCCACAGAGTAAAGTCTATTAGCACTGGGATGTTATGAGAGAAGGCAAGCTATTCATGATCATCTACGACCACACCTTATGGTTGCTAGATGAGCCTAAAAGTGATGCGCAGATGAGACTACTTTTTTACCACTTCCGTTGCAGTTTAACCCACTGACTAGCCATGGGATCGGCATATCCTTTAAACTAGGGTGTGGCACTATGTCATTCCGTTCATGCCAGCCCTCACGTAAACGTTGCAGGAAGATTGACAGTGCACGAGTGGACTCTCGAATCGTAGATATGGCTATCCCCTTTGAGACCAAAACGACTCGATATGGCATTCTTAATGTTGAGCCTTGCATTCTGTTTTGTGTTTGTTTCTGCCTGTGTCATGGTTTTCCTTGTTTCCTCCTGAGACAGGTCTTTGTCACCAACGAGAAGTAGAAGTGTTGTCTTCAACTCGGTGGCCGGCTGGTCCGCCACCACTGCAAAGGAGGTGACGGGTTGATCACAACGCTGCGGTTACCCCGCCCCCAAGCTGAAACAAAGCCCCACCGTCTACGGGATATCCCCCCAGGGTGGAGCTGGGATGTGGAGACCGACAGGGACATGTGATGAAGAGCAAGCTGGGAGGGGGGAAAATGGCGAGGTCACGAGGCTGCTGGAAGAGAAAACAACAGGATCGTTAGCTGTCAAGGACGTTGCGGTTAATATACATGTGACCGCGTCATGACGTGCACATTTGGGGGACACACCGGATTCCTGTTTTTGGGGCTGAAAAACCCTCTGGGGAAACACTCTATTCGATGCTCACAGCAGCTCTGTGAAGAGTAGGCGGTATTCAAATTCCTTCCATGATGATCTAGGGAGGTGCCTGTGTTCGATGATTGAGTCAAGCGGTGGCGAAGAAGTCTTTGGAAGACCCGGTATCGCAAGTCTTCCAATACCAGCACGGGTCTTAGCGTATCATTGAATAGCGGGTTACCTACTGGTTCTCATAGCAAAGGTCATTAGGGGCAAATGAGCTGTCATTTTGAAAACTTACTATAATGCAGCACTTCCAAACTTTCATAGACTTAGTGTTAGTGTGGTAGGTGGTAGGAGTGTTTCAATAATTACGATAGGGGGGCCTTCCTGAAAGTGCATCATTTGACAAATTGCAAAATACACCTTCTATAGATTAGGTTGAATTTATAATATTGTTCAGATAGCACTGACAAGTGCTATCTATGGGATGTTCAGGAATTTACAGCAATTTACTGATAAATTTCAACCTCCAAATTACTTAGTATGCAGGAAAAAACATTTACCAACATGCTATTTGTCTTTGTGGAACAGAATTGCTGACATCATTGAATGCACTGAATTTTACGACAAAGAGGGACGATTACTTGTTTGTCAAGCGCACTTCAATTTCCACCAATAACCTGTGGAGTATGCCACTTACCAGCTAGCTAGATATGGTATACATTGTATGGACGGGAGGTGGCCACCTTCGCCATGCCAAATTAATAATATAATATAATTAATCCAAATAGCCAATCGGAACTTAGTATGCAGGAAAAAACATGTACCAATGTAGCATTTGTCTTTGTGGAACAGAATTGTTATTGGGCAGCCTGCTGTGCATGGGAGAAGGTACAGTTGTTGTAACCATCCCAAACAAGTGTTACCTGTGAGCAGAGTGATGAAACATGCTGTGGTATGACTGGTGACTTTGGATGATAGGGTCTACCGAGACTGTCAGCCCTTTCATTTTAGCCGGAGGATGCAACCACTTATTTACTGCCATCTCGGAAGTCCTATAACCTGAATGTTACAGTTCTGTGCGGAAAGTAGAGGGGAAAGTTGCTCCTTGGTGTGGGGCACTGTTCAATACCAAATGTGACATTAGACCATTCCAACGCTCCTATACTGTTGAAACAGGCCCAAGAACCCTGCTATGTCACTGGAGTAGTAGGCCTTAAGCTGGAGTTCCCATACACCACGGGCGGGCGGGGGTAAAACGGCTCACCGTTATTTCCAATGGGAGCCGTTTCATGCACTTGCGGGCGGCCCGCGGTGGGCAGGCAGGGCGTTTTATCGAACAATTTCATGTAGCTATTTTATAAGTAGCGTATTATGTAGCGTCGGGTATTGTAATCAATTTCCGGGGATTTCCCTGCCAATCCATATGGCTGTAAGCCCATAGATGCAGAGTAGAGAACCATGGTATGTTTCAAATCATGTTTCCAGCCACAACACTTCCTAACTGTTAAACACTCGTAATGAGTCTTATACAAATTCTCCCCATTATTTTTAACGGCTCCCCGTCCCAGGACACTATTTGAAGCCATTTTTTTGCATGTTAGCCAAGATTTGTCAAGTCATGCTAATAAATCTCCGAAACCTGGCAATTTGTGAAGTTTTAATGTATTTGAGGCGCTTGTCATTGACATTATGAACAAGGTTCTAAGGAAACTAAAACACCGGTGTTTAGGCTTAAAAATAGTGCCTTCGTCGATGTTGATTACTAATAATAATAAATTAAAACAATAATAAGAATACTAACAATATTAATATAATAATTGAATAACAAGAAAAAACAATAATAAAGTGGCTTTTACACAGGTCTTATATAGCCTTATACACACAAGGTGCGAAGAGGTGTTGATATCGAGGGAGAGAAGGAGGAAAACGCCTCCCGTGTGAATGCGTGGAAACGGGTCACTCGCGTTGTCTGCCCGCCCCGCCCGCCCGCATGATGGAAAAATGGCTTTGGGCAAGAGCCCAAGAGCAAAAAGAAAAAAGGCGATGGTAATTATGTGCCAACCGAGTGTTGGCACAATTGGTAGAGCATCGGTCTCCCACCCGGGAGACCAGGGTTACCGATTCCTGGTCTGGGTTCATACGAGAATTTTAGAAATTGGTTACATGTTTGCCTTACGCTGGGCACTCAGCACAGGGATGTGCAGCAGGGACAAGCGAGGGGTAGCTAAGTTGCCGTCTGAGTGTGATTACCCCCAACCCCATAGTTAAGGTACCCCCAAAAAGCCATTGCCTTTTTCCGTGTTTTTGGATTCGCAGCTGAAAATCAAGTGCAGTATCCCAGGTCTGCACCTTGCTGGGCCTTGATAGGATCGAACCTCTGCTCGGCAAGTATACCATAAAAAATATATATAATATTTCAACATGCTTTTGTAGGCTGGCCATGAATGCACAATGTTCTTAAGATAGCATGAAAACGAAACGTGATTTTGTGCCTATACAATAATGAAAATGAAATGGAAATATGCACAACATATTCGGGCGGGCAGGCAGGAGCACCCGGACAAAACAAGTCCCAGCCCGGCGGCACGTAACACAATACGGGTCGAAGTCACACGCCACGGGACGTTAGGCAGTAGGGGAACGTGTAAACTGAATAATGTGTTATGTGCAGTTAGGCTAAACAAAAGGACTTACGCACATCGAGATCGAGAGGAGAGAGAATAAGTGCTTTTAACAACGACATAATCCGTAAGAAAAAATCGTTGGAATAGGTGGAAATCAACTGTAGACAGTTGATCCAAATGATAAACGATTGATGGAGTAGAAGACTAAATCTAAAGGGTGAAATTCTTGCCGAATTTCTAAGCCAAGATGGCTCAATTGTAGACGAAGGTTCTGGCAAAAGAGAAGGGCGATGGGGTGGCCAACCGGGGGGAAAAAACTTTTGGTTAGCCAGATGTTCAATGGCGCGGGGGTGGGGAGCAGGGTTCCAATATGGGGTAAGTATTATAATTCACAGATCACAAACCAGTGAATGAAGTTTTGTTGATTATAAGGGACCTGATAAAAAAAAACTGACAAACTGTTAGAAAGAAATCTGTAGGGAAAACAAATTGGGAGGGGCATCTGAATAGGAGAAAAGTTGGGTGAATTGTGTGGAAGTCCAAAACTTTCCGTGAATAAGACCTTCTATTAACTAACAAAATTATTTCCAAAATGACAGCTATTACTGCACACAAGATGATAGCGGTGCCCTTCATGAGCTCCTTCCATGACACGCAATCAACCATGAAATTTTCAAACGTAAACTGAAATAACATAACGAGGCATCATCTTTTTAGACTCTCAAATCATCTGAAATTCCTGTATTCCACTTGACCTCGAGGCATTCAGTACATATTAAAAGTGGTTATCGCAGCTGTTATATAACGCGGTACTGCCGTCAAGATGGCAGCGACTGGGCGACATAAATGAATGCACGTTCGCATGACATCACAATGACCAATTGTTTCATAGCGATTGAATGTGTATTATCAATCGGTAAATTGTCGCAATGATACGTCAATCTAAAATTAATCTAAAATTACTCAAATGGAAAATACCGAGCCCGATTTCTCATGACTTAGCTATAAAGGACCTCAGGCCGCATATTCGCAGGGTATGCAGGAGAGATTGATCTTCAACTCGATATTGCTACGAATGGGAACCAAACCCGTGTTCCCGTATATGTTCTCTAACAAATGACCACTTCGCTGTATACTTCCTCCCCAGGCTCCTTGCAAACTGCCTGACAAGCACGCTGCCAGTCACGACTGGCAATGAAGGGATGGGTTTGCATTATTATCAGACTACTTCAGAAGTATCAACTGGGACATGAATGGATTGTGTGTAGCTATTGTTATAGGAAATTATTTTTTCAACAACAGTTATTCGCAGGTGTCGGTGTATGCTAACTACAAGAAGCTTCTTTACCATGCCACAACACAAAAGTGATAGATGTTGATAATAATCGACAATAAGACTAATTAGCTTTTAGTTTCACTTATCTGGACTGTTCAAAAATATAACTTTTATTAACACATCTTGCAGGACAGGAAAGTTTCAACTTTGTATTCAGAGGACAAACAAAACAATATACCAGGCTGAGTCTACAGCTCAGTGGCGTACTTGCGGAGCGAGATTGGAGATTTGTCATGGGGGGAGTTTTGAGGGTCGGAACCCAAGGGAGGGCGCCCTCATTGATGGCCTTACCCTCCCTATTGCCAGTGTCCTACGATCACTTCCAAGAAATATTTCTAAAAGGTGCTTGATATGGTGCTAAATACCAAGAAACTTTCGAACAGTTCTATATAACCATAAAGTAAACTAGACATGCTGGGGTAAACCGCCACGTGTATATCCCTACCTCGCGATTATTGGTGAGAGGATGGTATATAGTTGCCATGTGGATAGTGGAAATTGGACCAACTTTCAAAACATGTGGCCAAATTCGGGCTAAATTAGTGTGACTTTGACCTCTGAGAACCTTGAAATGTCCCACTTGTCGGGACCAAACATAGTCCACACCCTACGAAGTTTCGTTGGAAATACGAAGAGACTTTCGATAATAGCGGAATTTGACCTCTGGTGACCTGAAATGACCTTCACTTCTTTCAGGACCAATTATGGTCCCCACCTACCAGTTTTGGGAAAATCAAACCAACTCGGAAAATGCGGCAAATGTGCGAATTTTTAAGGGGGGCGTGACTTTACCCCTGATGCCCCAAATGTCCTCAACTTTTTTCGGAAATTAACATCGTCCAAGTACTAAGTTCATTGAAAGATGAAAAAACTTTGTAACTTGCGTAAATATGACCTGGTGACCTTGAACATTGAAATGACCTTCACTTTTTTCGGACCCAAACCTAGTCCCCAACTACAAAGTTTCATGAAATCCGACCAACTTTTGAAAATTGGGCACATTATGCAAATTAGCTTGACCTGCAGTGTGCTGCGACATCCACTTTCGAACCCCATCTGAGATTTCACTATGGCGGACATGTGTGCCAAGTTCGGCTCAAACGGACAAAGGGTGAGCGGAAATTGCGAAGCAAACAGGATTAATCTTCCAATCGTGGAAGTTATGCAGATTAGCGGACCCCGTTCATTGTGGCGACGCACCCCTTTCGAGCTCATCCAAGATTTCACTAAGAGCGGACATGTGTGCCAAGTTTCAGCTCAAAAGACAAAGTGTTGGAGAGTTATGTTTTTTTTTTTTGCGCTAACAAGAAAAGCAGGCAGGACGCGGCGGACGCGGGCGGATGCAGAGACGGCGGAGACGGCAAGCCAAAACCATAATTCTCCCGGATAGTGGGGAATATGAGCCTATTGCACATATCAACTTACCCATATCGTCCATGCACTACACCAGGTCACCCAACGTATGCTATTAGTATCTAGCCATCAAAAACAATAGCTTGGCAATCCTGTCAAACTTCTCTTTCCCTCAGCTGAAGATGTACGTTTAGCATCTAGGTATCAATTTCAAACACCCCGTCATTGTTTTTGAAGCAACTAAAAGTAAATAAAACCACTGGATATGCTGGGGAACAAAAAGGGAAACGGTAGTAATAAATCAAAAATTGGGGACAGGTTCCAAGAAACAGAAAACACCCAGCGCTCTAAACATCAGGAAAAGGACAGGTCAGCTGGAAGCTAAGCCGATTAGACGCCAGTGCGATGTTATAAAAGTCTACTAGAAACATGAATGGAATGGCATTAATGTCCATGAAAGTCAACCAGCTTGTCCAAGGTTCTACGTATTTTCTCTCAATAACGTTTCTCTTTTTTCTACCATTCCGTTGAATTGAATCAATTGGCCTTGTTCAATCACACATTACTTACCACCCAAGGGGATTAGTAAAATTTGTGTGGTTTCTCTATTGTCTCAAACCATTGGGCTCAATATTAAAAACAATACAGAACATTTAATTGGACCAGGTATCACATCACTTCCAGAAACAGGACATTTGGAGCATGCTATGGAAGTATGTGAATTAATGTATGAATTGTTTCACTGTTGGCTTTGAGAGACAAAAAGCAACATGGGGGAACCATAGACATACATACGTAGACCCCCGATCGCCTTATTACAACGTTAATTTAATTTGCTTGGGCTCTGATGGAACTAACAGCAGTACCTGGGATATACTCCATAGCACATTACATACATGAATCCCAAATCGCCTTTATTGACCATAATATAATTTGCAGCAAAGGGGAATGCTCAGGGAATGCTTGGAACAGCACCCAAAAAAAATTGATTTGTGCATATAGTACATGGGTTACAAAAAAAAAATCACTGTGGCAAATACACGCGACACATGTTTGCATGATAAAATTCCAAATAAAGAAGAAAATATAGTCATATACGAATTGGTTTCTGTTCGAAGATTCAGTATCTCGGTGATTTTGAATAAATAGTGCAGTTGAGCTGTTGAAGTTGCAGGGTGTAACATTTTGACACCTGACTCACCTGAACCACGGACGGTGACATCAGTTGCAGTAATAAGCTACGTATAGGCATAGCAGCGGAGGTTTGTGTTTGTCTGTCCAGAACTTACCCATTATAGGGGAATGGGTTCACCGAATTTGCAATCAGGCTAGCCTAGTTATTGTGGCCATACCTTAGCAATGTTTACAGCTTGAATCTTAAACGCAAACTTGATGATTAGTAAATGAACGCAGGAAGAAAAAATCAAAAATTCAAAAGGTCGTTATTATGAATGATCGCTGCTCAAAGCGAGCATAGCGGATGCTTTTCCGAGGGATCACTAACCCAAATGAAGTCGGAAGGGGAGTGGGACCCTCCCCAGTCAAGAAATTGGAGAATGGGACTGAAAATAGTTTTTCAGGAGAGGATTGTAGGGAGAGGCACGCCTTGCCGGGCATGAAATGCTGCCATCCCCTCTCCCTAACGCACTGGAATCGTCCTATGTTGCTCTGTTGTCCTTTTTATGTCTCGCCTGAACAAAGTCAGGAAGAGACTAGCAAGCACTTCGTTTGTGTGTGTTGGTCATTTATGTATGTTTGGTGTGTAGGGTTGTCCCACTTTCTCGTCAGCAGGATTTCTCTGAAAGGTAAGACCGAGGGTGATGAATTTGATGTAGTATCGGGTGGAGTGAAACTCGATTTGGATTAGATTTTGGGCACAAAAGTCCGTAATTAATTGAGTAGGTTAATTAGCCTAATTTATGTAAGTTATGTTGTGGCTCGTTGCAAGATTAGGGATGAACCGTAGGAGCTCTGGTGATTAGTTTGGCACATAGGGCTGGATTATGTAGATGGAATGATTAGATTTTCAGCGTAAAATGACGCTAATAAAAGCCATCCAATTTGCATTTGAAATTTTGAAATAAGATTTTCACAAAAACTTGTGAATACGGTCGACAGTTCGTACGGAAATTTTTTAACAAAGAACAGGGTCAATGGAGATCAGTCAATGTGTCAATTTGCATATAATCAATGCAAGTTGTTGGATTTTCACAAACTTTGGTGGTATGTGGTTAACCTTTATTCCTTGTGACGGGATGTTCGTGTTGCTCTATTGTCCTGTTTCTGTTTACTCACGTACTTCCATATTTTGGACTCAGACTTCGGGTTAAAACCCATGTCCATAGCACGGACATGCAAACGGTGTGACTTCCAAAAATGAGGTCAGTGAAGTGTGAATTCCTGCAACTAATTATGCTTCATACAATTATTTTCATACTTATTTTTGCCTCTCTGATGGCAATGTTTTTCCTGTAGGTTCGTTGCATGCGGAGCAAAATTATATTTAAATCGCTCCAAGTTGTTGTCTGAAATGATGAGAAAGTGAACCAAATGTAGCTATTACATAACCTTACAATGTCCATAGCTCTTCGGCTAATTTAGAAGTTCGTAGTATAAGGTGAAAGATATGTTCCAAAAAAATTCATCAGTTTTCTTTTCTATAGGGAAGTCTTATGGAACTTAAGTGTGTGGTTCAATATCATTTACAGGCATCAGGAATACCTTCTTTACTATTGAAACTATTGAAGACATTTTCCATTGTCTCATATGTCCGGAAGGTTACCGACCAGTAGTTTGGGTCTTTCCAACTGCTAGTCTGCCGTCTCAGAAATTCACCATTAAATCTCTCTGATGGATGCGCGGCCAGCGACCCTCTAGGCAATTTGCAAAAACGTCCAAAGCTAATGGGTTCGGCATCTCTTCTTTAGATAGGCTCAGTTTATAAATTACTGTTCTGACAGACTCATATAAAAAACCGGCTCCTTGTTACCCGGCAAAATATCCTGTATGGTTATATGCTTTCCCTGAAGTAGCAGAATTATTCCTCAAAAAACCCAAACATAATAGAACTTGCTATGCTATAGTGGGGGTAGTTATGATTAGTTGAAACTATTCAATCTTTATGGGTTAAAAATCATAAATATGGATTAAAAATGCCCTGTATAACACCATATAAGTCATCATTCGACCTATTAATCTTATTTTTATAGTCACTTTATCATCATGTTGGCCAATCTGTGAATGAAAGTTAACAATGGCTGTATTTGGGCTGTGCTTTCTTGTATCATGTCTTGAATCCATTGTTCGATTTATAATTGTACCTGGCTGCAAATTTGTTTCTTCTCTCTCAGGAAGGAAAATAGAAAAATCTGGAGTGGAGAATTTTGAGCGAAAGACGCTGTAATGAAGAATGTAAAGAATCCAAAAATTTAGTGCATGAGGTGAGTGAAAGCAGATCAGGCCTCAAATATAAAAATCCTCTTATCCTATATGATACCAATGCTTTGTCGTATAGTCCTCTCATTTGAAGTCGCGGACTTCAGTACATAGCAAATGTATAAATGTATGATAAATTTCCTATGTTTATAAAGCACCAGACGAAGGATCAAACCTACGGGGCATCCTTAGGTTATGTGTTGGTGGCGATATGTCAGCTGATAGAACTATTTTCACATTAGCGCACGATCAACTAAACAAACAAAGCAAGCTTTCGATGTTGCTAGTTTAGCATGTATATATGCATCCCACCAGGCCTCTTCAATCATCAATGTAAACTTGCGTACAAGTTCAGAGTGCGCAATCATAGCACCTCATGAGCGGTCAAGAAAAAATTGGCAATCCAACGACATACACAGTTACATTTCAATATCCGGGAGTGCAATGCAAACTCCTCACAGTGCCTTAATTGGAATTTGCATTATTTTGGCTTCCTCTTTCGTTGCTCTATGAAGCTTCATTCAAAAAACAGAATTTTAACCTAAGGACTCGAATGTGAAACGTGAGCTCTGTGGAGTTTCCCATGGATGTGCTACTGAGTCCAATGGAATTGTGCCAGTGGTAGCCTAATGTTGAATTTTGTGCAGCCAGATTATTACGCCTAACTTTACAACAAGTATGGCCCGTTTTACACGAATGATTTCAGATTTAAAGTGACGATTAACATCGTAAATTAAATGGGATCATGGCGTCCTCTGCTGAAATCCTATGAGGTCGGGGGGTGAGAAACCACTGGAATATGGACAAAAATGAATGAAAAGTTATACACATTTAATTCAGGTCAATTACACATTGCGAATATTCTGACAGCAGGTCAACTTTTCGGTTTCTCCGGTAGGGTTTTTAGGAATTGAAAGATTTGGCGGTCTGATATTGTAGCTCGCTGTTATTCACATATGACCTCACATAACCCCCACTGCACACTGGATTTAGCTGAAGCCCCAGGAAGTGCCCTTGGACATCCCAATCTTGACATCTTTCAAAGTCTAAGTTTCTGTATAATGAGTACTCATGATCTGTCCAGATTCGAATGCTCTTTCTTACGTCACTAAAAGAAATATCCTATCTATCTACCACGCAGAGCTCGGCTGCTTTTCCCAATTCCTCCAACATATGGTTCTTGCCTTGCCACTTCCACATAAATTTTTATCTGAATTTCTGTCAAGCATGTTAGATATGTTAAGAAGTTTTTTGTTGCGATTAATCCACTGTAGAGGGCCGAATGAGGGGGTGCTTCAACAATCACCAATCCTTTCCATTTCTGCTCAACTATGCTGTCAACGGTATCTCTGGTAGCCATTACAGAGATATGGGATGGTTTGACTGTAATCACCTTTGCATTGGAGGGTTAAAGTGGCTGCATTGCAGCTAGGAGGGGGCTGGGGCTGAAAGATTGCCATTGTGAACGTGCTCCACATAGCAATGGGGGGGGAGCATTACCCACAATTGTTGGCTAATTAATCAGAGCCTCTTACAGCTCTCTGCTACAAAACTCTTCATGCTTTAATTTGCTGACAGGTAAAGCAAATACAACTTTAATACCCCCATCTGGGTACCGCTCCCATTTCCTGCATCCATGCTAAGTCTAACTCACTTCCACCACTGTGTAGTGATATACCCTACTAATTGAAATAGCACCCCGCTACCCGACTAGATACATTGCATCAAATTAAGCAACACTTTTCGAATTTGTCAGATGGCGTCTCGCAGCCTCAACGCGGAACCTGCTGCTCATTTGTCCGTGCTGAAATAATTCCTCTGTAGGACCAGTGGTCAGAGGGCTCTACCCTGCTGAAATTATGGGCACTTTATCTATGCTCTAGTATCCGGTAAAAGGCGGCTGAAGAATTTGATACTCATATAGATTTAGTTTTATTTGAGGCTTAAATGTCGCATTTTTGTTGTCGTCCGTCGTTGTCGCCGCCGCCGTCATTGTCCATTGGTATTTTGGTGGCTGTTATGTTATTACAAGTCCAATTTGCTTGTATCACCCCCTCTCCTCCGTTCTGGCGATGCCTGAAAATGCGAAAAAAATACTGATTGGTCAGTCTCACAGCCCCCTGCCTCTTGCAAAATGTATATTTGTCACTGCCTACTGGAACAGTAAACAATGTTGTTTGCCATTTAATTCATTGACCCAGGATCACGCTCTCTAATTGGTCATCTATCGACTGCTAGGAACCCACTAGTGCCATGACTGTTATTTTTGTTTACCCTCTATTTAGACTCAGGAACCCTCTCATATATTTGCATATACCTCCATGGACATCCGTGTTCAAATATAAGGAGTATCAACTTTCATAATGTTTTGGTTTTATGTTTGAGAGATGAACTGGTGATCATCTGTTGAGCATGCGTGTGTGTGTTCCAAGTACAGATTCAGGGAAAAAAGGTGTAGCATCCGAGAAAGTTGCTGTCAGCGTGCTTACCCCTACTTCACATGAAGTGCCGCAACAATCGGTGTGGTATCCGGTCTGCAGCCTGCGGACTCGTATAGGTGGGTCCGGTAGGGATCCATAGAAGAAAAAAATGGATGCATGGGCTTTTGCAATTGGCACGCTTGACAGAAAAAATCACAACCTGAAGACCCTGACGTACCGAGGGTACTCCTCGTTCACAGTCTGGGATATAGTTAAGCAATGGGTATTGTGATGCATCAGTATTATCATTTTAGCCCTTCTTATATTCAATCCTGAGAATGTTTTCATTAAATGCTTCATCATCATATGCATCTAGACTTGAGGACCAGCAATTTCAGCAAGATGCTCTCAGTCTGATGTGCCAGGTTGTTGTTAATACCCCAGTATCAGCATAACAGGGGTGCCCTGGAAAAGGTGATAGAATAGGTGGCTTGGTGGAGGCGATTCTTATTATTTGCCATTGATAAAATGTAAGGTAGGTCTGTGTCAGCACTGCAACCCTGATGTGTAATTAAAGGCCTTGAAATGTACTAAAAAGCACCATTAACCTTTGAGTGGCACCCAAAATGAGGTCCGGTAAAGGGTGTAGTCTAACGCAAAACCCTTGCTTCAATCTGAAAAGTATTTTCTGAACCCTGGAGTACCCTGATGACAATAAGCTAGTTAATAGTTCATGGATGTATTATAATGATTGGTTGGGGAACAATTTAGAGAACATCTTTTCAAAACTCTCCTGACAAAAGCCACACATCCTACCAGCACAAAGTCCTCCCCCCCCCCCTTTACATATACAACAATAACATAGGAAACAGTTATCTGCCAGAGATGGGGGCAGAAAGTAGGGTTCTGAGGAGGATATTGGTCTATACCCCTAAACTGCTTCGTTGTGAGCATGCTCACTCACGTTAGCGAAAACATCCACTGATGCATGCTGAGATTTAATTCTAGCCATTCGAGAAATCAACCATATTTTCTCATTATCCAAAGTTCTCTCTCCTGCCCTTTCGGGTGTGAGCCGGGGGGAAGGGTGTAGTCTACCAGGCACAATACTCTCGTCAATTTGGAAAAGTATTTCCTGACCCTCAATCCCCTGATCACAATAAAGCTGTCCATAGTTACAGTAGATGTATGATAATATATTGTGTGGGAACATGGGATAGCAATCTTTTGCAACTCTCCTGACCAAAATCAACATCCTACTTGGCACAAAACATAACAGATTCCCCCCCCCCATACTATCACATTGAACATAGAAAAAACATGGTCATATCCAAAGAGTGATGACAGAAAATGAGTTTTGTAATGGTATGCGCTATGATGAAGTATTGTCTATACCCCTCAAATGTAGCCTTGTGTTGAGACGATTATTAATTTAATTCCTCACTGGTTTGACTGAATGTTACCTATCTGGCTGCAATAAAAAATATGCACTTTGAGACAACCACAGCTCTGTTGATATAATCATATTGTCCAATTTGGTCCTGGGGGGTGTACCTATCCGTTCCTTTTTGACTCCTCCATATTGGAAGCAACGTGTCTATAAGAAGGCCCGCTGTGTGCCCGACAACCTGGACAAGACGTTGTTACGGTTTGTGAAACACTGTAAGAAAAATGCAGGTTCTTGCAGTCGCACCTTCAGAAATGTAAAAAGGCTTATTTATACACACATAAGAAAACGCATATCGGGCAGGGTTTTCAGCCTCTTAACACAAGACACTAACTGCTTGCTCACATTGTAACTATGAAATCAACTATCTAATGGAACCAAAACAGCCACTGATCATGCTACATTCAGTCCAGCCAGTCAAGAACATACCCTTCAATAATGACCTATTTTTAAATTTGTAAATTCTCGGAGGTCTACCATCAAGAAATACACCACTGTACCATATTTTATCTAATACGCCAATTGTCTCCTTCTGCTCGTCAGGTGTGGTAACGAGGGAGCCTCCTCCATTTTACAATTACACAGAGTTATTGCCTCATGGGAACCTGCTGGACTATCTCAGGGAAAACGATGAATCACACTGCAGCCGTCACGCTGCTGTACATGGCGACACAGGTGGCCTCAGCATAGGCTACTTAGAAGCGATGAACTATAATACATAGGTAAGAAGGACTGGCCGAACGTCACCAACTGATATAGTCTACATGAGTGTCACTGACAAGCGATACGTAGAGGCGATCAACCATATGTCATAGTAGGTGGAACTTGCAGGGGTACCAACATGTGTAAAATGGTCACGCCACCATACAATATACATGTCACACAGGCGGTTCTCAGCAATAAGCTACTTGAAGGTAATGAACACTAAATGGCTTGTTGAAGGGTAGGATATTTTTGTATGTAGATCATTGCTTCTCAGTAGCACTGTTCTGGCCTACAAAACGTGAAGCATAAATGTGGAAGCATGGGTGCAGGGGTCGCAGTTGAATGCTCACGCTAATAATCTACATGGCTGCACACTGACCTCAGCAATGAGCTGTAATCATAGCAATGAACTACATACATATGTATGTGGAAGCACATTTGCTGGGGTCACCTTGACGAGAGATGGTCACGCTAGTTTTACGGTGGCTGCACAGGTGGCCTTGGCATGGCTACTTACAAGCAATGCACTACATACATAGATATTGGAAGCTGGGGGACAGGGGTCACCGTGAGCGAAATGGCCATGCTACTGTACGTAACTGTCCCAGGTGGCCTCGTTGATGAGTGCTTTTGAAGCCATGAACTACATCCATAGATCTATGGAACAGGAGAGGGGCTTGGTCCAGCATGAGTGAAATGGTCACACTATAATTGTGGCACAATTGGTAGAGCGTCGACCTTCCAACCGGTATAACCGGGGTTCGATGTCCTGGACAGGTCATACCAAAGACTTTAGAATGGTACCTGTTGCCTTCTCGCTGGACGCTCAGCACAAGGGATTGGAGCAGGGACAACGAGGGGTAGGCAATTCGCAAGTTCCGCGCGTTGTGATACCCCCACCCCCACATTAAGGTACCGCAAGAGGCATTGCCTTATTTTGGTACCTGGTGAGGGATTTGCAGCTGACAATATGTGCAGTTTCCAGGTCTGCATCCTTGCTGGGCCTTGAATAGGAACGATCCTCTGCTCAGCAAGTATACCAATCGTTACCAAGTTACCAAACACTAGAAGTGCAGTTGGGACTGTTTTCAGTATTTTGAGACGTTACTGTAGTTCACAGTTTGTATCCAATATGGATTTTGAGCTGGGAGAGTCCTGATTTTATTTAATTTCGATTTCTACAGGGGGTTCGGGAAGCCAATTAGGGCCATCTAGGAACCCTGGCAGTAATGATCATGGAGGGCAACTCTGCTGGACTAGTGCCTAGGTGGGATGTGAGGCAGGGGTGTAGCTAATCCCAACCTGCTCCCGGACCGTCATTTTATGTCCCCATCTGAAAGGACTGTCCAGTGAATTTCTTGGAACTTGGAGGAGTGGAAGTTCAAGTTCAAAGTACTGCTCACAGCGACAGACAAGACTTAATGCAAATATCCTGGTAACGAACCCCAGGAACCCCAGAAAATCCACTGCACTACATCAACTTTGATGAAGACCAGACCGCCCCCATTGCAACTGCAATAAACTCCACCCAGGGTGTGAACAGGGTCTTGCACCCTGCTGATTTGAACCCGGAATATTTGCTTTGTAAAGTGTCACTGCCTTACTAATCTCCTGCTTGTGACATCATTCATGAATATGGTGATCCAAGGTTCCTAGTTTCCCTGAAGAAATTGTACACTCTGTGCCTGCTGATAGTGACCATCCGCTCAGCCTTAGGTGGTAACATTGTAATCAATCCCCTCCCAAGTGTTGCCCCTACGACCGTGCCTGTTCCTTAGGCCTCTCCTAAATCGCCAAATAGTAACTTTGGCCCGTGCCCCGTGAAGGTTACTGACCCCTGACTAAGTTGTTGCAAACTAAACATGTTTGATCAGGTGAGGGAGTAACCTCCTCCTGTACAGGGGGGTCATTGTCCCCCGGGGTGAATGCCTGGCATCCGCTACCTACAGAACGTCCTGCATCAGTTTTGGCTACATCATGACTGAGTTGTACAATGTGTCAGATCTCTGTAGTTTTGACAGTCACCATTTTGTCAGTTTCAAGGCCGAGGGTTAGTCCTCACGATATATTATAGATGATGTCACCATCGGTCAATATTGTTCGGTATCGAATACCGTACAACGTCGCCATGATAAGTCGATGCAAAATTCTAACTATGTGGGTTTACACTTCCACAGACCTTGAAACCTGACATCACTACACGTAGAAATGATAATTACTGTTTTCTACCATCTTCAGGGATCTGGCAGCCCGTATGTGCCTCCTTGGGGAGAACCATCTTGTGAATGGTAGGTGTAGCAGACTTTGGCCTTGGCCCGAATCATACAGGGGGAGGTGTACACGGCCCAGGCAGGGGCCAAGTTCCCGATTAAGTGGACCGCACCAGAGAGCTTGGCCTACAACAATTTTTTCGAACAAGTCAGACGTTTGGGGTAAGCTGGAGTAACAATTTTCTGGCTTTAGTTTATTGAATTAGGGTGATAGGATCATTTGAAGTCTAAATTATGCACAACGTCAAGGGCAGTGGCGAGGCATAA
Organism: Sclerodactyla briareus; assembly: GCA_026419785.1. Lineage (NCBI taxonomy): Eukaryota > Metazoa > Echinodermata > Holothuroidea > Dendrochirotida > Sclerodactylidae > Sclerodactyla > Sclerodactyla briareus. Next base: position 47,527 of record JAODTK010001621.1, on the reverse strand, counting down.
AGCTCTATCATGTTAAAAAAAAAAAAATATATATATATATATATATATATATATATACAAAAGAAAAATGCGAAATGCGTCTTCTAACCTATTAGGTGGATTACTATGACAGGGTTACCGAGGACTAGTGGTACCTATGGCAGGGTGCAAACACAGCCGTTAAATCTGGAAAGTATTCGAATTCAATTTTTGTTTCTCATGCAAGGCCTCGAAAGTTCCAAAAATTTAATTATTGAAGTGCCTTGAAAACGTTTAATGGTGGTTTAATGGCGCTCGAAACGAAAATATCCATAAACATTTTGTCCGAAAAGTAGGGGCATAATATATTTGAGAAATTGATTTGAATTGTTTGAGAGGATTTTGCGCATACCCAAAAACAAAACGTTGAAGAATCACAAGATTTCACTTGTAGCATCAAGGCCAAAAATCTACCTACACACGTGGTGGGCACAGAGACATGGAGTAAGAGGCGTAAAATCGCTGAAGTTGGAATGAAATGCTGCGTTCAATTTGCGGGTAATTACAGTTATCACGACTGGGAAGCAGTGTTTCATTTGCACATTTAACTCGTAAATACCAGGAAGTAAAACTGGGAAGTGAGACGTCTACCTCGAATTTCAGAAGTAATACAAGTTGGGCCGGACATTTGACCGACTGAGGTGAAACTTTGGGAAGGCCAATTAGGAATTACCTATGCACAGAGGAATAATGTGGGACAATGATCTTGGAGATGAGAACATTTCAACAAGAATTACTGCAGTTGCTTCCAAAGTATCATTATAAAAAAAAGTCAAATTTCAGGCAAAAAACTGATTGTCAACATTTGGCAATCGAGGGCTTTTCGCGTTGCTAATACCCACTAGAGTAACGTTTATTGGTATTAAACATTCGAAAATTGCTGTATGAGTATGGATTTCAATATTCTTGTTTCTGGTATCTCTATAACAAACCCTAACAATTATAATAGCTCTCTCCTGTATTTCCATATTGTCATAATACAGAGGTCTCAAACTTACCATTTTCACCACCTTTTCACTGGAACGCTATCACGAGTGTCGTGAGTGGTTATTTCCCCTTGTTACAAAGATCTGTCTCTTCCTTCCAGCTTTCGGTATCCTGCTGTGGGAGATTGCCACCTACGGGAGTTCACCCACCCTGGGGTGGAGCTGCAGCAATGTTTACGGAAAGCTGGAGAAGGCCTACCGGATGGAGCGGCCCGAGGGGTGCCCTCATGACGTCTATCGGCTGATGCTCTGGTGCGGGAGTGGAACGCCGCTGACCGGCCGACATTCAAGGCGATCCTCGAGCAGATGAACACCATGTTTGCCACAACCAGCATCAGCGAGGAGGTGGAGAAATCTCGGAAGGAGCCGCCGCTGCTCCCCGTCAAGAAGCGGCACAGCAAGAAGGAGGCGGGAGAGCAGCGGCGGGTCCGGGGGAGGCGACAGATCACGGGGTCAGGAGGAGGGAATGGGCGGAGCAATGATGTGAACACGGTTGATGGTGTTAAAGGGGAGATTACGATCATTAATGTAGGCGATGGTTTCACAGGGTCATCTGTACCCATGGCTGAGAGCTCCCAGGTGTGCTACAAAATTGTGGGTTTGGGAGGCGTACTGGCATCTTATGGGGGGTTCTTCACATCAATTGGAGAGGACAGGGACATTGCTATAGGAGGTAGGGGACCCAGGTGAGTCACTCTTCCCAAAAGTGGGTATAACTTTGTTAATTGGAAATTGAGGTCTTGCACATCTTTAGGACAGTACCCAAATAGGATGAGATAGATGAAGGCAGGAATGAAAACAACAATGAAACGATAATCATTCACATGATAAAACAATGCGAAACAATGTGCAACCCTAAAGGCACAGGAGCACAGGGTGCAGTGGCCAGTCCCTCCATTGATGGTCTCATCGGGCCAAGGCCCTGCCATGATCTGAGGCCCTGATAACAGTTGATCTGGAATCTGGTACTGCCTGCTCTCTCCCCCCCCCCCCCCACCCTTAATCCTTGGTGGGATATCTCGCCCTTTTATGAGCTGCTGCCTCAGTTGGGATCTTTATATCACAGGTGTTTGTACCACATTTTACAAAATTGTGGGAGAGGCTAGGTCTCAGCAGGACCACTCATGTCCAGAAACTGAGGCTGGGGGCAAGCAAGGAAATTCTTCCCGTGGAAATTCTGCTGCAACAAATCGTCACGATTGTGTTGCTTCAAGAGACAGGTGAATTTGGCCAGCCATACCGGGAGACATACCCGGACTAAAACTGAATTAAGAAGATAATACAGGTAGCAGTGAAAGGGAGTAGTCATGGTAATTTTCTTAGAATGTCTAGTAAAGTTCCAGGGCAAAAAAGTATATGATAGAAATGTTACCACACCCTGCACTCTAAACAAAACGTAACAGTTGAGAGAGGGGGAACCAGCCGTAGCAATATAATATTGACTGGAAGTAGGGCCAGAAAGACCCATGTATTGCGTACCCTGTTGAGAGTGCGGTCTGAGAACTGAAAACTAAAATTGATGAGGTGCGCTATTGAGTCTAACATTGAGGAACACATTCAGTTGGTTCACTCTCTCTGTGAATTTTGTCAATGATATGCCCGATGCATTTCTTAGCTGCTTCATAGTATCCAGTTTATTGATGCAGTGCAATATTCTGGAACATCTCCATTGAGTGTTTCCATATCTCGGGATACACTAATAACATATTCGAACCACATACAGTTTCTGCATTAGTAATTCACTGAGATATGTATGTGCATGAATCTGATAAGAGCAGCTGTTCATCATGGGAGCACAAAAACAACATAATTAGTCCGAAATTACAAAATTGGAGGGGAGGGGGGGAGGGGGGGGGGGAAGGGGGGGGGAAGAGGGTACTAATTTCAAACAGAGACAATGACTCCAATGATTTGAAGTCCTGCTCGTTCAATCCCTCAAACCAGGGTGGCTGGAACTAACTAAATGCACCTACAACAACCACCACTGCTTACAAAACAGGCAAGAGTAGTGGTTCCAAGAACCCACTTTTCCCTTCACACACAGGAAGGGAAATGTTACTCTTTTGACATTTCTGTAAACTTGTTGGTTTCATGACATGCTGAGATGCATTTACATCGTGCTCCTGCTTACCTCTCCCCACCTGTCCTATGTACAGGCAAGGAATAGTACAAGGGCATATTCTACAGATCCCACCCACACATTGGCGTCTGCTACAAGTCAGACAGGAGCTGTCCAAAACCATTGCGATAATTGTGAAAGATGATGTTCCTATGTTTCCTTCCAGGTCAACACGAACCTCCAGAACTCCCGAAGAAAAGGACAGGCTTCATGAAAACTCTGGGAAAAAAGAAGAGAAGTACGGACCAATCCACGGAAAACTTAGCTACCAGTATCGATGACGGCCAGATGCCTGATCAGCATGCATCCTCCTCACCCCACAAGGAGAATGGTTTCGCTATGCATGCTGTCACGCAAAGACCTCAAATGCCCTGTTTGTTGGTCAGAACAATGCTAGGACCGGGACGCTGCCTGTATGATGCTCGGGCCGCGCTGAAGCCCCCACCTCGGACAGGCCAGATCACCGAAGGAAGCCGCGTCGACCGACCAAGGATGACAACAGGCTCCCAACTCCTTGGGGGGAGGGCGATGTACATAGCAGCTCATTGGACAATAATCCCTCACAGCCCAGCCCCCCTGAAGCTAGCAGGGGTTCACAGGAACACACTCACATCTTGGAGGAAAGAACAGCGTTGAAACCCCCTGCTAAGCCGCCACCCCTGCCCCCAGTAGTTACAGACATTAGAGAACTAATGGGGAAGACCAAGTCACTGCCTTCAGGAAAGAAAGACCTCCCTTCTACCGGTCCCACCGAGAATGTGCCTAATAGCCCCGAAGAGACGCCCACCTCCCCCACCTCCAACAACCGCAGGAAAAAGGACATCAGCCGGCCCACTGTACCCCCGCCTGCACCGCCCCCCCAGAGCCCCCCTGGCTCTGAGAATTCTGCTTCCACAACCGCACTCCCCGTCCTAGCCCACGTAGTTCCCCCTCCAGGACTCCTCTCACCATACAGAAGCCTAAGTACCCTGCCAAGCCCCCGATCCTCAGCCCAAAGCCCCCGATAAACAGCCCCAAGCCCGTGTTCCCGGCTACGAATCCTAACGTGAAGCGTCCCGAGAGGCGGGGCTCGGCCCGTCGGCCTAAGACGGAGGTGCAGGCCGCAAGAATATGCTCCTCCAGACGGCCGATAGCCTGTTCATGCAAAGCAACGTGATCCTGAAGACTGGCGACTACAGCACTTGTGCCGATTTCTGTGCCTCCCTCCGCGAATTCTTCCAGTCGTGCGAGAGGCCGTGGAGAACATCCCAGTCCGGCAAAGTTCTCGTGCGAGACGTCCCTATCGAGGTCTTCGCTGAACCTGCAGACTCTCCGGGTCAAACACTCGTCAGGTTACCGCCAGCGGGAACTGGACCGATCTGTGAAACAGCCTGCCAGAACAGTATCAAGGAGATCAGATCTGTCATACAGTGATCTGCAGGCAACAGTCTGAAGATCCAAATCCGGCATAGTATGGAGAGATCCAATCCATCATACATGGTCATGCGTTATGGTCTGACAAGTATCCAACTTGCATCATCCGCATTTGTGTGATCGGCCCTACAGTGTGCTCACGTTACTACGATTGGAATCCTGTCACCCGCCCTCAGTCTCCTTCACATCAGTATGGAGGTCTGAACGTGTTCGAACGAGAGCCTGTCGGCCTTGGGGGAAAACTGCAGAGTTCTATGTAGAGATTGACGTCTTCATGTACATGAATGGCAGTCGTGTCCGTCATTTGTCATAAGAACGAGAAAGTTTTGACAAAGGGCAGTCCAATACATTAAGAGAAGTATTTTATAAGAAAAATGTCTGTATATTGGTCCGCCTATTTTTTATTCACTTTTGCTTGTCTTTGATATATAACATGAAAATTGAATCACCAAGAGTCTATCAGAAGTTTTGGCTGTGTTTTTTGCGTTAGCTTGGTTAATGTGGTTAGGATATCGCAAGTGCTGGAAAAAACAGCACTCAATACTGCTTCTTTGTTTTCTGACAGGTTTCGAGTCGGGAGAAGTTGCCAACCCTCTAAATTATTTCACCTGCCCCTCCTCCCCCCCCCCCCCTCCCCCTCCCCTTTTTGAGCTCTGGTGGCTAAAGGAGTCTGCGTGAGTTGATGTTTTTCAGACATTTCTGAATTTCAGTGCCCCCAATATTAGAAAGAGCTGCCACCTAACCCGGTTGGATATTAGGGCATTAAACCTTTTTTTTTTGTGGAAATATGGCTAACCTAGAGAAGGTTAGTTAGGTGAATATAGTCAGGGATTTGTATTTGATCAAAGGGAATTTTGTTTATCACGTAACTTTTGAATGTTGAATGCATCGGAGGAGAAAATGGTGTGCAAATCCCTAAAGGTACATGGGATTCCTGCAGGGTTAGGGAGCATTGTCATTTGCTCATACGAGTAAAAAAAAGTCTCCCCAATTTTTTGTTTTTTACAGAAGAGACAGATATCACTTGCTAACATTTCCTGCATCCCAGGTTGTGACTGAAAATGCCTGAAAAGCTCTGTAACCTGTAGCTAACCTAGTAACAATGTGTATGATGTTTTGATTTTTTTTTTTGTTAAAGCCAAACAGATTTCAAAAGTGTGTAGTATCACTAGTATGTCCTGTGCATTTTTTGGTGAGGTCTTGTCTTCTCGACCTATTCGAAAATTTGCCAATGTCTACCCACTACCCGGCATACTGCACATGAGTGCAGCACCTCGAACTAAACTCGAACTAAAACTAGCTCAAGGCGTTGAAGGACAACTGCATTATCAATTGTCAAAAGGCTATATAATAGCTGAAAGAAAACTGATTGCGTCAGTCCAAACACAACATACATACGATTTTCCCCTCATGATGTGAGATGGAAAAAGCATCCCATCATGCAATGATGAATGATGTCATGTGTTACATCACACATTATTGCTACAGGACATTCTTCCATGATAGTCCAAGTACAACTGTTTAACATGGTACAGGGTATTTCCGGCCTTAGTATGCTCAGTTTGATTTTCAAAATAGATTACTTTGAGTTCCTCATTAGTAGCAGTCTGATTATCAGTGATGTTGGATATTTATTGGAAGTTTGTAATATGTTTACTGATAGCTGTCAGGCATATGCTGAAAGGGAAAAAAAAATGTGTAAAGCCACTGTTTGGTCGATCACATTATTCTTTTTGGTCATTAGCCTGGAAATATTCCATTACTTGGTCAAGAATGGTGATAGATAATATCAACTCATTGTAATATTTGATGGCCATTGTGAGGAAAAAAATCTTGATTATGTAATACAATATTCTTGAAATTTCATGCAATTTTCATTCACCCATGCAATCTTTTGGTGCCTGCATGATATCAATTTCCTCACTGCTAAGTATGACATAAAATGAAAATAAAATAATCAATTCCGAACTGACCACTATTGTTGAGAGCAAGGTTGCAGTAAAGAATAATTTTGTTGGAGGTGATATGCTGTGACCGTGGATGGCAACGTGACTGCGTTATTCCAGGGGAATAGGGAGTTTACTCTCATGGGTACATTTTGTTGTTGGCATGAACATTGCCAAGTTTCCATATGCAGTAGCTTGAAATCCAACTACGTAGTTACGCCTCATGAACCAACCTATGAACACTATTGTGTGAAATCAGTGGCACAATGAGGATTGATGGCATGCCATCCATGCCAGTTTAGGCTTGACTGTCTAATCCTTCATATAAATCCATTTCACATATTCAATTTACCTTGTATTGGACCATCCACCACCAACCACATACCGTCGAACATCTAGCAATAACACAAAGTTTTGGGCTGGCCACCCCTCGCCCCATCTTTTCGGGACACACATCTGAAATTGAGTATCTTGGCTTCAGAATCTTTTTAGGAGCTAACACCCAATTGCTCAGTTGAATTGCTTGCTTTTGCATAGAAATGGTCTTTCCCTTCTAACCCATACATTTCTGCTCAAAACTGTAACAAAACAATTGCTTGCTGTGCACTTTACATAAAAAATAGCTTTGGATGCATTAGCAAAGAGTATCATTCCTAATATAGGTTGCGAACCAGGCATGAAGATCAGAAAATAGCAGTAGTTGTTTCTTTTATTGTGATATCTATGTAGATCGACCCAGATTAGTGCAGTCCTATTGAGCGTTGATCATCTTTGGGCTTTCCCCAACTAATATTCTTTGAATGGGCGTGTGGAATATTTTATCAATTCATTCTGGTGTGTTTTAGATGCCCTGCTAATATGACAGGTTGGATGTTTGAAAAGGGGGTCGAAATAGCAAATGAATCTGGCCTAACAAATTGCTTGTTCAATCGAGTGGACCCATCATGGTATTTTTCACTGACCTGTCCTGTAATCTGCATAAATCCCCCTGATAAACCTATTTAAAGTACCCGTGACACTTTTTTTCTCCAAATTTTGGGGCACTTGGATCATATTCTGACTGTTTTGTTCTATGCTTCTATAACACACCATGCAGAATGTGATGTTAAAGGACAACTGCGTGATAAATTATGAGAGGGTAATATTAGCTCGAGAAAACGAATGTGTCAGTTCAACCCGAAGTTCATAAGACTTTCCTGTTACCAAGTTACAGTCCTTTGAAGTTTTGTGCATGTGTATTGCACAAGATCGAAAAGCATCCCATCGTGCAAAATGAAGGATGCCATGCTTGTACAACCCTGCAAACATTCTTGGTTTTCTACTGAAATTCACACCTTATTACTTCGACAAGACGCATTTCTTCTATTGGAAAATGTTGCTGTAGTGGGGGGTGGGTGTGGATGGTTACTTTGATGAGAGAGAGACAGCAGCAGAGCTCTGCTAAATGTGACTTATTTAACCAAATGAAACAATGGAAAATACAGAACATTAACTTCCGGGTTGTCCAAGTGTGAGTCATGTGTATGGCACAATTGTGAGATTCTCCCCAATTTATTGCAATGATGGAACCACACTTTGAAGGTCAATAACTCCACATAGGAACATACTCTTGAAATGGGGTTTGGACACTATAGATAAAGTTGTCCCTTTTCCACATTATAACTTTTTTTTTTTTTTCTTTTTTTGGTTTTTGTTTGTCAGTTTATTCCAAGCCTGCAGTTGTTCTTCAAAGGCGCAGTCACACTGTTATGATATGATCAAAATTATCGCTCACACTCAAACCCAATAAAGCCAGTGACACTGAGCAATAACGATAAAATGCAGACCGATCCGTGAGGGATAAACTGGAAGGATGACACTGTTGACCAATCAGGTGAGTTTTTACATACATCATCAAGCCTATGCAGCTCTCAGTGACTCTGAGCTGCTGTTATCGTCAGCTTTCATTGCTAAAGTGACCGCGCTCTGATTATTGTTTAGTTTTATCGTTCCAGTGGTGACTGAGTCTTGAGGTATTAAGGTGTGATAATATCGTTTTCATTCAGGATGAATGAAAACGAAACGAAAATTATGGGACTATTTTGTTGTGTAAAATGTCAACCTATCTGAGATCTTATCTCTGTACATGTGATATCACTATCTGGCACTGCTCTCTTCGTAATTCCTGTTTACAGTATATACATGAGATCTTATCTCTGTACATGTGATATCACTATCTGGCACTGCTCTCTTCGTAATTCCTGTTTACAGTATATACATGAGATCTTATCTCTGTACATGTGATATCACTATCTGACACTGCTCTCTTTGTAATTCCTGTCTACAGTATATACATGAGATCTTATCTCTGTTCATGTGTTATCACTATTTGGCACTGCTCTCTTCGTAATTCCTGTTTACAGTATATACATGAGATCTTATCTCTGTTCATGTGATATCACTCTCCGACACTGCTCTCTTTGTAATTCCTGTCTACAGTATATACATGAGATCTTATCTCTGTTCATGTGTTATCACTATCTGGCACTGCTCTCTTGTAATTCCTGTCTACAGTATATACATGAGATCTTATCTCTGTTCATGTGTTATCACTATCTGGCACTGCTCTCTTTGTAATTCCTGTCTACAGTATATACATGAGATCTTATCTCTGTTCATGTGATATCACTCTCCGACACTGCTCTCTTTGTAATTCCTGTCTACAGTATATACATGAGATCTTATCTCTGTACATGTGATATCACTATCTGGCACTGCTCTCTTCGTAATTCCTGTTTACAGTATATACATGAGATCTTATCTCTGTACATGTGATATCACTATCTGGCACTGCTCTCTTCGTAATTCCTGTTTACAGTATATACATCATCAGCTCTCTTAGCATACGAAAAACATTCGCCTATTGTCGGGAAAGTGTTGAATTCTGGAGAAAAGTATTTGCAAACATTATGCTACATTTCTAACCATTACTACTCAAACTTTCACATACCTCTTGCACAGCAATGCTGATGGGATTTCAAGAAATATGTTATTGAATAATAACGCAATGCATGAATTATTCCATGACCTATCTCAGCATTTCATAATGCTTCACAGGGAGTGGGAGGAATTCATCACCTGAAATACATTGGTGTTTAAAGTAAAATGGTCATGTAAACCCTAACTTCTGCTGTGTTGGTGCCTTTCACCTAGCATATTCAAGAAAACCTGAAACTGAAAACCGAACCCTGGATGACAGCAGTGCTGTGTTCACCTAAGTACTTAGGCTGGCCAGAATTTGAAGCCTTGCTATATCTCAGTCAATAATACAAACCTATAAAGTGCCCCTATAGCTTTACCATGCTGTGTAACGCTACATTGATATATCATGTAATTCTGCTCGACCAACTCTCCAAACACTACACCTAATTGGGGGCAGTTTTGGATGTCAACATGCCATTCACTGATGTGTGATTGCATTAAACTGAAATTCAGTTGGCATTTGCATGCGTGAAAATTCATAGACAACAATATGAAATGATGCAAACTAATCATCAATACTAGACGATTTCTATCGCGATGCGGGGGTACCGAGAGCCGGTAGTCTCCATACTTTGTGGTTTGTTGCGAGTATGTCCGTGTCCACTGCTTGTGACATAAAATTTGTAATATCTCTTTTGTTAGGTGATGGATTATATGAAGAGGTCTATGCCAGCCATCTTCGAGATGAGTGCTGTTCACATCTGAGATGCAACGTAGTGGAAAATTTCGATATCGGAGTTCAGTTCTTAGGGATCTGTCGTCTATGCAATGAGATTTTGTACACAATTAATGAAGGACGTATACTTTTGTATCAGTGACAATACTTCACTCCTTTCACACGCCGGTTGAGAAAAGTATTGTCCACTTCATAGTGCATTCGTCTCTGTTTTCACAAAATTTACAGTCTGTCTCAGTTCCATCAGATATTATTACATGAATTGCAGCCAGTCGACTCAACTTCTGAAAAGCATAACATGAGCGTTGTTCAAAATCTAACACTAATAATAATTTGACTAAAATGTGACCTTCTGCAAGGATTTAATGATTGCTTTGCTTTGAATGGCAATCCCATCAATCATACTTCATTAATTGAGAGTATTTGTTGCCATTTTGTGCCTGTTTGGTATGGGGGCATTAGGATACCCCAAAAAGAATGTCTTGAATGTATTTCTGAGGCTTCTGTTTGTTATTCTCACAATCCATGTAGAAAAATGTTATTGTTCATAACAAATGTTTTAGGAATTGAGTTCTCATTATTTGGACATTAACGAAAATGATTGAGATGGAATTAATCAATTATCATTGTTTGAATCATCAATATGAATAAAAGGGTTTACAGGGTAAGAAAAGAGGTAAAGAAGGGTTGGGCTTGAAATCATGTTAGAGCTTGGCTGTTGAGGGTCTTCAAACTGAACTGAAGTGGCAGCACCAAATGTAACTGGTGTTGCCACTTTTGCACTCTCAACAGTTTGCAACTTTTAACAAATTATTTCTGTATCCATATTGCTCCCAAGACCAAGTTGTTTCACAACCTCCTCTCTCATCAAAATATAGAGGTAACCCCCCCCCCCCCCCCCCCCCCCCCCCCCCCCCCCCCCCCCCCCCCCCCCCCCTCTTGCCTAAACCGGAAGACATTACCTATTGAAACGGCAATATCTATATACTATAAAAGTATGTTATTCATGTGTTACTCACATTATCTACCTATCTTATTGGAACAAATTTATCAGACCTTGCCCTATCTTCTCACTGATTACGACTCTTCTACTTGCTTAGTAAATCTCTGACCTTTTTTATTTTCATCATTATTACCTGAACGTTCAAAGAGTTAGGAAGTTGAAACTATCGGTGGAGTTTGCAAGTGGTGTTACAGTATGCACTCCGTATTGCTCACTTTCTATACCCCAGACATAGTGGATAATTGTCAGAGAGGGGCAACACTACTGTGATAGGACATTTTCACATTTGTACTTATTCGATCACTACATTTGCACTTTGCATTCTCTCCATCCCAATTTTGATGTAATTGTGCCCAATTGTTGATCCCAAAAGTTAATACACCTAAAAGTTTTTTGCAATTTTTGAACTCCTGTTTCCGCCCTGGTTTTTGGAGCGGAATATACACTTTACCCTTTCCTCCGCCCCACAGTCATTCTTCTGACCCTTTTATTGGCCGTCCAGGTATTAGAAGTGGCATCACCACCAATGATGGGCTTGCTTTGCCACCCTACTTAATCACAGAATCATGTGGAGTAATATTAAGTTGATAAACTTTTTTTTAGAGTGATAAAGCAGCTTCAATGTGGATGACAGTTAGTCCTCCCCCCCCCCCTCGCCTGTAGGAGTTCTTGTCATGAGGAGGAAGACCGTCTTGCCTGAAATACATTTATTGCAGATTTTTTAACAACAAATATTTAAGTTGCCATTTGAAGGTGACAATGAAAAATGAATAAAAAAAATTATTTCACTATTTGTTTTGGTTTGTATTCATTTCCTTAGTACGCATATCTGTGAGTTTAGGTGCCCTGGCCAACGCCTAATTTCACCGACCCATCATTAGTAGCCCGCCATGTTTAATGAGTAGGTATCATTGGGTGAGTTGAGTGTGCTTACCTATGCTACTTCTCATAGTCCATTCAGTAGCCGCTATCGTAAGTTTCGGTATCATTTAAAGGCCACATTGTCTTGCTTCACCTGGCAATGGACGGTGATGTTTTAATAAACGTCACGACAGAAAAAACGCCCAAACAGTGTTCATTGATCTTATAAAATTGCCTCAAATTTTGGTAAATTAACTCCCCGACGACCATGTAACTCAAAAAAGCAAACCAAAACCAAACCTAAGAACCAAACCCTACGGATTTAGCTATAGTCCTCTTTGAGCATAACCTTACCGATGTACCATCTTCCCCCTACCTTGGAGTGACTCTCGATGGAAACTGGACCTTGCTGGAGTGACTCTCGTGTGGAACTGGACCACCCACATTGCCAACGTTGCTGCTAAAGCAACCAGATCCGTAAATTTTCTCTTGATAATCTCTACAATTGCCCAGCTGCCTACAAAATCTATGTGCGTCCCCAACTCGAGTATTCCTCTCGGTCTGGTCACACCAAACAGTACGGACAGAAGGAAACTAGAAAACCATGTTCAATCTATAGAGCTGGCAGGTTTGTCACTGACGCTTTTGGCGTACCGATAGCATCACTCAAATTATGTCTTCATTGAACTGTGGACTCGCTGGAGCCCATGAAGAAATGGTGTTTACAATTGGTTCTACCTGCACGGAAATTCTGCCTAACAAATTTGAAATCCCTACACAAGACATGTTCATCCCACACAGCATTGGTACGAGGTGGCAACCTCGGCCCCTTTCAAAACTCGCTTGCCGTGTTGGCGCCGTCAAGGGGGCTTTTTCCAGGAACCATTGCCGAAATGGAATGAAGCTCCCCCCAGATTAATAGCGGGACCTTGGCAATGAATTGCCTCAAGGGCATTGGCACCTGTCTACAACCAACAATCTGCGCACAACGACTATCCTCCATCAAATGGCCACATAATGGGCGCATTGGAGTATTAATTGAAGATGGCATATAATAAGCCAGGGACGTCACTTCCAAAGAGATGTGTTCTCCGATTTATGCGCAAGATGTAGGCCTACTCGAGGTTTCTCACAAACTCCTTGGAAGGTTGGGAGCAATGAAGGCCTGAGAAATCCCCAGCAGAGTGGTTCGGTCCTCAACGGTGGCTCGAATACACGGTTGCTAATCTCCAGTTCTGAGCTTTAGTCAACCACAACACCATACCCCGTGTTCACGTGTGATGACGCACGCGCATCAGACCACGATATCCCACTTTTCCGAGACATCCTTGATTATTCGCGATATCTGTTCACTGATGAAACCAAAAGAAATTGCTGGCTGTATTGCGCCGGAATGAATGGGGATCCATGCTAGAGCTCGTCTGTGGCCGACCTGTGAGTGAGTGTGTTCACATGTGATTAAGGGTGCTTGATCGTGATGACGAACCCGTCATATGCAATTCGAATTAAAACATAAGCTATAAAGTATCGTAAGCCAAATTAAACAAAAGCAACCAAATACAGCCGAATCACGGGTCGACGTTTAGAACAAGTGACGAATAACTAAACTGTTAAATCGTATGTTTAAAACTGTGAAACATCCGAAATACAACCACGAGCAATTCGCGCATAACTAGTTTGCTGGGTGTACATGCCCCACCTTACTACAGTGTTCTTTGAGACACCGCTACAACAGCCGGTTTGAAAATGATAACATAATGGGAACTATTGGGAAATATATACGGCGCAAAATACCCAAGGTTTCGATGTACCACAGACTAACAAATAAAAATGACAGAACAAGCCCAAAACGAAGCCATTGACGAAATAGATGCCGTTTCCAGTCTGGGTTTGAAAGTATTCACATAAGGTGACTTGCGAATAGCATATGAAAAAAAACAAAAAAAAAATGTACCTATTCCCCACTTTGTGGCGGCAAAAGGCTGTTCCCCTAAAGCTGGCATGCACCCAAGATCCATGTTTTAGCATTACCCCCTGATTCGAAGAACACAGATTTGAGTTACCAGATATCGATATTAGTTCGGGTAAATTGGAAGTTCTCTGCACCGAGATTTCTCGCTGTAGAACGGTTTACCCATGAAGAGAAATTTCGGTGGTAAAGTCACTGACGGTGCTCAATTGGAACAAGAAACAAGTGATTTTGATCAGGGCGTCTCGCTCACTTGGCACTTTGATGACGCGGTTGAATCTTGACTCAAAGTTCCCGGAATCCCCCGTAAGGTAGCGAACACACACGAAAGTTTGATGGAACACTTCTAATTGTTTAGTAGCCTGATCGATGTATGGTTTTTTTTGAAAAAAACGCCATTTTATCTTTGTTACAGCCGCCCTGATGGCGTAGAAAACGGCACTGGAATATCCTTGCTATATTTGTAGGGACTAAGAACTCATTGAATATTTGCGGCAGGCGGCGTTATTTTTGGCCGAAATTTAGGATTTTCGGGCGTTACTTAATCGTTCTGACGTCATTATACCTATGACCCGGTTTTTCGGGCGATTACGTAATCATTCTGACGTCATTAAACCTCAAAAAAAAAAATTACCCGGTTTTTCGGGCAGATTACGTATCGTTCTTACGTCATTAGAACCTATGACCCGAGTCATATTGACGAAAACAACAACAACAACAATAATAACAAAACATAACAATAACACCAACAGAACAAGTCGGACAGCACAAATTACCCCGACTTGCCACAGTCGTTTAGGCTTGCACGCACATCGTATTGGGCGCAATGCTATGGGCATGCAGACTGCGCTGTGGTGTGTACAGTGCGGGAGTCGACGGCCTTGAATTGAATTGAATTGAATCACCAGACGATTACAATACCGCACGCGTCCAACCGAACGAAGTTCGCGGACTTATGAAGCGGTCATTGTGTATGCGTTAGATTACGGTGGTTACCACCCGACCAAGTAGGCTGGAGTGAATGCTCCGACCTTAGGCTTAGGTTAGCCTAACTTTTAGCCCTCAGCTTGCCGCCCAGCCTAGGCGACATAAAAATTCCATTACAAAATCTACAAATTACGGTTTTACACAGTCGCCGCAAGAATAAGTAGGCCTAAACACTATACAGCCCATCTCATTCGCGAAGCCTTACTTGGGCTACCTATATTTTGTAATGTTTTGTAGTAGAATATGAATTTGTGAATACATGAAATAGCCTAAGGCTTGTACTTGCAATAAGTTTGTTACTTACTACTGCCCATAATGTTCTCACATCACTGTCATTGTGAAAACAGGATGTAGGGTGTGGCAACGTCATTCAAATGAGTGACGAAGTTGAAAGCCTACATACGTCTATGCCTACGCTATATCTTTGGTGTGGAGTCACATAAAGGCTGAACAAACTTCCCCGTGTGGCGCCCCATTAAAATATTGTAGCTTGGTCTTTCAATTACTTTACATGTAAGAAAATCACAACAAGCGATTTAGTGTTCTGTTTTTTTCTAACTCAATGAGTTTTTTCGGTCTGACAATGACGTCAAGCGTAACATGTACTTTTCCACCGTGAGAAAATCCCAATTTTGATTGTTGCTTTAAACCCTCTAAAGAATATTTTAATGATAAGATGATTTAAGTTCGTTCTTAACATCACAAATATGTAGTTATGAAATGGAATAGAAACCCTATCCTCAGGTGAAGGATGCATTCCTTTAGGGTAAGGCATCCTATCACCACCAAACAGAATCTGCACAGATTCTCCCATTGCCAAGCTTACAGCGACATTTCGCTGTATTATTACGCAAACTGAATGCCCTCCAGACAAAAAGGCATCGTGTGAAGGGGCAGGCCTTTAACCACACTTGAAGAGTGTGGGAGGGGGCCCAAACTTCGTGGGATTAAAATTATGGATGCAGGTAAAATGGTCGAAGTTATAACTATTATAACTATAGTCACTCTACAAACATGCCATTACATCCCCTGTCGTTAGTAGGCAATGGGATTGAATCCTCGTCACAGCTTATTGTTTCACAACTTATTAATTAAATGATGCTCATCACAAAGGCGAGTCATGACAATGTATTGCCACCATTTCATATTCGCACCTTTTTCCTCCACAACTCAGCAATACAAGGTAGTTTTGTTGAAGAGGGAGACAGCGGATAGGTCCTTCCCACATAACGTACACTATCTGTCCATATATTAAATCACAACCCATATAACTCGCCATTGACCACCCCGCAATGAGGGCTTTAAATTCTGGTTCAGAAAACTCTGGATAATTCGCCGCCGTGATCTTGATCACGGGAGCGCATTTTGATGACGCATTTGACAGTCCGGTCACATGGACTTCTGATGACGGATTGATCCCACCTTGCGTGAGCATGATGACGCATGCGTTATCACATGTGAAGACAGGGATAGTCTCCCTTCAGATGAGTGGTCCCCGAGACTGGAATTTAATGGTATAAGACATCTAGTGAGTATTTGCCACACAACGCACCAAAAATAATCAGCCATCCGAGGTCAGATGATGTGGGCGGGGGAAAAGGTTCAGCGTCGGGTTCTATTCAGTCTGCTATTTACACTCCTCGCATGAGAGGTCTCCAAAGTGAATACTGTTCCAGTGGTCTGGCTAGGCTGACGGAGAGGGGTATTGCTCATGTTTTGGCGATCCAGTTGTCATTTTCAGCGCAAACCTGCTGTGCTGGTTGAGCTTTTTGGGATGCACATATCACATACCCTATCATCTATCCGTCTATTAACTTTTGTTTTCTTGGCCACCACATGTTCGTGCTTTGCTGGATTTGACCACACTTGGTCACAACTTTTTATTGGCTGATGGTTCCATCGTTGACACCTAGTCAAGGTCAACTGGCACTGTCAAGTGACACATTGGTCATTAGGCGGAAAACAGCAGAACGCTTCTCCTCCCGGCAGATTGTCGGATTGCCATGATACAAGATCTAGTGTAAGCTTGAATGTTATACCTCTGGTCCCACATAAATTGAGGGTGAAAGGTCATTAAGGGGCAGTAGTCAATCTGTCGAATTGTAGAATAATACGCAAATTGCATATTCTTGGCTCTTGCATACTCGACTTGATGGATGTTGCCCAAAGTTGGACATAATATTCATTTACTGGCTGTGTGAAACGTTGACCACTAAATGTCAAGGTTAAATTGATTAAAGATACACAATGGGCCAATCATGTGTAAAACGGCAAACTCCTGCAGACCCATAGGAATTGAAGGTGAGAGGTCATTAAAAGGGGTAGTAGGCAATTCTATCCGAGATGTATAATATTTGAATTGAAAATTGCATGTTTTTGGCCCTTTAATACCCGTGCTTTGATGCTTGTCTGCTTGGTGACCTTTGACCACCCAAAAGGTCAAGGTCAAAAGTAATGAAAAGCTGACCCAATGGCCTTTGTGTGAAAATGTAAAAAGGATCTCCTCTGACAAAGAGAGTTGCATTTTATGATGCTCGCCTAGTTCATCATTGCTGTGGTACCTTTAGGGTCAGAGGTCATTAAGAGGTTCCGCGAGCTATTGTAAAGGGTAAAGCATGATTTCTCCCTCGTAAGTTGCTTACAGAAATTGAAAGTTATATCAGGAATTCATAATCTTCCTTGGGCAATGATCCAGTAGCGTTGCCAAGCGGTTGGGCGGATGGGCGGGGCGCCATAAAACATGACGGTGATTTCAAGGTCACGGAGGTCAAATTTGTGTGTATTTTTGCGAAAATACAGAGTTCGTCCGATT
The DNA here is from genome assembly GCA_026419785.1 of Sclerodactyla briareus. Lineage (NCBI taxonomy): Eukaryota > Metazoa > Echinodermata > Holothuroidea > Dendrochirotida > Sclerodactylidae > Sclerodactyla > Sclerodactyla briareus. Next base: position 29,716 of record JAODTK010001621.1, on the reverse strand, counting down.
CACACGAAACATGGTGGCTGTGAGGAACCAAAAAGTTGGTGCGATAACATGATGTTGATTCAAGGTCAACCAGAGGTCAAAATTTGTGGGGTTTTTCGCAATGTTTCTATTCGCGGATTGACAAACACTCGGTGGATGTGGATTATTGTTAGTCCTAAACAAAATGAAGTTCATTTCAAGGTCACGAATAAGGTCAAATCGCATAAATCATGCGTTCTTTTCTAACTTTGTATAGCATTTGACAAAAACTTGGGTTTATGTGGACATAGTTGAACCTGAACAACGGGTAGGGCATTTCGAAGTCACTGGGGGTAGAAATGGGAAACCATTTTAAAAAAAAAAAAATTTTATTTTTTTGTAATGCTTCCTCTAACGAGGTCCACAAAGGCTGTTTTGCGGAAAGAATATATGTCGGCGGTTTTACCCACTGCACATGCTAGTTGAAGTTTGGGGACATGTTCATAACCTTCGCCCTCCCGGGCTCGAGGGGCTGGCTACGCATCTGAGTGCTCGTTTGCTATCTGAAGAACATTCCTGAATCTTTTTGTTTTTCACCAGGGAGTCATTATACAGGCCAAAAAGGGATTAAACCGCTCTAAAAGAAGTGCAGACTAACTACCTCATGTCAACTTACTCTGTCGTTCTACCACTTCAATAGAATCCCCCAATATATGGGGACGGTGGACCTTGAGCTCCCCAAGCAGTGAGTATGAGAGGTTGAGGTTGAAGTCAGTCAGGGGGGGGGGGGAACATACGGTATCAACATCATGCTTTTCGGCATTAGTCAACAAGTACTACAGTCAACAAGAAATTCAAATTGTTCTGACACAGAATCACAAATGGATGGCTTGCGAAACCAATTGTGGAGATTACTGGGATCAGATAGTATCATATAAATTGCTGTTTGTTCTTGAAAAGGGTTTTGAATAGTCAAGCAGTCTCACAGGATACATCGTACGTCATGTATAGTGGTCGGTAAAACATTTGACACTTGTTTGTAAATATTGGGGGTTCATCTGTAGACATGTTAATGATTTTGCAAATTGACAAAATTATACTCTCAAGTTCTCACACCGATCGCTCAAAATGCAAAATGCAGGTGAGATACTGAGGGACCGTAATTCATTATGACAAGATAGCCTATATTTGATACACCAATGAAGATCTACCACGGTGAGACAGCGCTAATACAGAATCAACATACATGGGTTCAACTATTTCAGCTTCCAATACGAGTTGTGTGAAACCAAATAAATAATAACAAATGAACCATTGTGTAGCAGGATAACTGAAGCCAATGCACAGAAGTCCAATAGCACACATCATGCCAGTTCACTACATATTGAATATTTGTCCGGTTCGGCAGTTTCGAGCTACTGCACCATTGGTTCTCTAGTTTTGGATGCTCATGGCATGTTGTTTTCGAAGGGTGACTCCGTTGGTAGTGCTTGAAGTGATTAATCTCGGGCTGCCATCCTTACGATATCTCATGAAGAAGTCAGTGCTGGGAAGAGAGAGCGTTTGATTTCCAATTTTGATTTGAAGGAATTCAAGGAACCCTGGTCTTTTTATTCGTGGATGAGCCCCGGCGATAATTGGCTTTCTTTTCTAGTAGGGGAGGAGTGTAACCAATCCCCAACCTGCTCACTCCCGGGACCGCCTTGTTAGGTCCCCATCCGAACACTTTCTTGGAACCTGGCGGAGCGGAATATTCAAGTTCAACGTGACTGTTCAAAGCCGACCGATGAGACTCAAATATCTCGATATTCCCGATACGAATCACACTTGACCCAGTCCACTGCGTTACAACGGAAAACCATGAAGTGTAGACCAATATCGCACCCATCGCAACTGCAAGTACAGCCACCTAGGGAAACCCGGTCCGGTGAATTCTTGAATCCGAACCCCGGAAGGTTTGCTTGCAAAGTGTCACAGACACCGCTCTGCCATTCTTCCATAGTAGGTGAAGGAATTTTATCCAGTATTTTCCGCCCACCTGCAGCCCTGTGGCATGGCTGTTGATTTAAAAAAAAATGTCCACATTAGTCTGTTAGTCCTGCCTGAACCGTATTCTAGTTTTACAGAAACACGTATGAACATGAAGTTGACGTTCACCCACATACCATACCTTTTCCTCAAGCCCGACGCTGCCTATAAAGTCGTGATGCTGGTTCTTGAATCCAATGGTTCTTGTTTCGACTACTATTTGGCTTCTCCAAAAGACCGACGCACTGGCCTACTGTACTCGGTAGGTGTATTGGGGCAACCACCCTGCCATCTCACGCAGTGTTCTATCCCCGTAACAGGAGTAATGTCGTTGGGAAGTATGCATGGTTTCCAGCAGGCGTACGTGTAGCTGCCGTCTTCACCGCCGCTGGGAACTCTCCAACGCATGATACGCATCGTCTGATTCGGTTTTATTCTGATTTGATTTGATACGAAACCATAGCTTATCGGTTTGGTGTAGGAACCATGTCATGGCCGTGATATTCCACCCGAAAAACTTGGCCGCGTTGCAGGACAGAAGTTATCTCGGATGGATTAATACTCTTCTCGATTGTTCCAAGTTTGTCGGGATTCGACGAAACTTGGTGGATGTAGACTACATAATGTTCCCGACGGAGGTCAAATTTGCCTAACGTATGCGATTTTCCGAAATTTATATCATGCTATGTCCTGTATGTATAGCCATTGAAGATTAAAAGTAAAAACTTACTATTTTCGGGATCATGGTTCTATAATGGTCCTGGACGGAAAGACACTGTGACTGAACTAGTGAAAAAAATCAGGTGATTCTTTCCATTGGATCACACAGGCTAGATGGGTAGGAAAAGCTGATCAATGTCGGTTTCTGTCCTAGGCGGTTTCGTAAAGCAGACTAAAAAAGAACTGGCATGCCCAAAATTATGCGCTCAAGAGATTCCACTTCCTAGGTAAATACTCTGAGACTTTGAATCAAGTTGTGTAGCATATTCTTCCAAATTACTTCATAACACATGAACAAATTAGATGATTGATTATTGTCCTGCAATAAAAACCGTATCGAACTTGATTTGATTAGAGCACAACGGTCACAACGGTAGCAGTTTGCCTTTGAACTAGCACATGTTAAAGGGAGACAACCAAATTTTAGGGATATAGCCAGTTGCTTTGATGAGGTATTTCTAATTCAAGTTTGAGAAACTCCAATAATTAACAGATTAAGGACGTCACAAGAACAGCTCATAGTTTAACACAGCTGCACAGTGATAAAATTGCACGCCTTGATAACAGATATACGAAAAAAGATATATGAATATTGCACATAGGATAATACCTTCTTCATAATATCTTGTAACAAATATTGAGTTCTTATTCTATCCTAAATAACCCATGTATCGTTCGTTGTCACATGGTTTAAAAAATTATTAAAGCATATTTTTCCATGTTTCACATTGATTGTATTACTGGATAATCTGCTGTGACGTCACAATGGGATTTCGCGATGAGCCGACTGAGCCCTACGGGCACACACGGATCGGCTGGAATCCGGTATGAAGGATGGCTTGGAGCTACCGAAAGTCAAGAAGTCGATGTGATATACAATCGTGCTTTTTGAAGAAGAAAAAAACTGGTAGATCACAAGGCCTCGTCCATGCTCATGGTTGAAGATATAACAGATCTACCGGTCTCGAGGTCATGATTGTCTCCTGTTTCTGTTGACATTTTCGAAACACAATTTATGAAAATTGCTTATACTTGAAGCATTGAAACAACAGAATTTTAACTCCGTGCCTTCCAAAACATATAAAATATTAAGAATGACCCATTTAGATAGCGCTCGTTCACAGCAGCAGGGTGCGTTCAAGAGTTTTCCACATGAAATATATAGCAATAAAGAAAGCAAAAAAAACGGGGAATGGTCACTAACAAACACATACATGAAAGTTATAAATTCCAAACCTTTGAGTACGAGACGTGCTTGACAGAATGCCTGGGGATTCCAGACAATAGAATATCAATGCCATGGTGGAGAGGGGACTGAACGGAGACCGATCACTGTATGCCTACTGTCTGCTCTCATTTAAGGACTATAGTGATGATACGTAGGCCTAGACGTGATCAAGCTGTATGCAACCGCCCAGACGCCTAGTCAGGATTCAATTGACGCGGGACAATTAAGCGTGTGAGTTATCTGCCTTCACAGAGAAACATTCACTTTCATTATTTCTATTGATCGAGGAAGGAATGAATTACTCCCAGGCCCTGAATTCGCAACAGAGTGCGTCTTCTTCAAGACACGTATAATACTGGACTGTTGATGTATAAACATTGATCAGTTAGCTAATACTTTGTTTATGCCGAAAGAAAAATAGGTAACCCGATGACCGCTGGGCCAGACACGACCTTTTTGTTTATTCCGTGTCTCTAATCTATAATACACCTTCGAGAGCACACAATTTCATCAGGGTCATATACAATTGAACTATACAGGAATACGCACCGACAACAAAAAGACTTTTCCGGTTTACACCGGCTGCCGTGTTCAAACAGGCGTTTTTGTATTCTCGGCGAGGAAGTATTATGGGTTGTGAGATGCGAGAGAGAGTTCTCAGTACATGGAGTTGGATAAGACCCTTTCGTTGTGTAACTCATCCTTATCTCTCAACTTGAGAAACAGCTTATTCTTACCGGCAAACTATCTATCTATCTATATCATTATTAATCTAGCGATTATCTATCTATCTGGCTGTTGTCTTTCTATTATCTATCTATCTACTATCTATTCTATCTATATCTATCTATCTATCTATACTCTATCTATCTATTATCTATCTATATATGAGTGATAGGTGACATATGAGTCAGTAGTTTTTAAACCTTTTCACATCGTGTACAAAGGAAGTCTGAGAGGGACGAGTTCCTCCCCCTTCTCGCCAAAACGCTCTATATGCTTCAATTAGTGAGTCGTACATAAACATATTTTTGGTTTGATTTTTCAACTTTTTAGACGAACAACCTTATTATTTTAATAGAAGCCACAACGAAGCTCACTCAGCCACGAGTAATGTTAGCATGTAGCCAGGTCAGTAATATCATGTTCTCGAACCGTTTTTCATTTTCCACAACAAAAAGATTAATTTAATTTCTACTGATAGTCAAACTCGGATTGAAAAGATCGGGTGAACGGACATAATTCAACCCCGTTGTTCGCTGGGTTGTGGAAGGATAAGTCTCTTTATATATTATGTATTAACCCCCTGAGTGTCATAAATCTTGTACCGTACGTTGCAATCAAAATCGTATTCCTACGGGAAGATCTACCTTGGCCCCCCTCGTAACCGAGTCGCCGTAATATCTCCGGCGGGCCCAAATCTTTGTCCCCCGTTTGTCCAATGGCTGGTTTTGAAGAGAGCTGGGCGTGTCCTGTCTGTTTCGTCTCTCCGGTTTCTGAAGCAAAATTGCTCAGGAAAATTTATGATTTGAAAGCAAAAGGACGTTGTCTCGCCATGTCGGTCATCATCGGATACGTATTGAAATCCATACGGGTTGATATTGCTCCTGACGGCTTCTTCCAGCGTCGTAACGGCATTACCTGAGACTTCCCCTTCTGAAATGGCAACGTCATCCCAAGGAGTGAGGGCGCCATTTTCACGCCTGTCCAACGAGGTCTAGCGGTGACCGGAAGTAACCAGTACCCCCAGAGAAAGGCAGAATATGAAAGACATGTCAACCATCTTGGTTCTGTATTTTGTCGTTTCAGACGCAAGAAAAAATGGAAAAACAAAAATACCAACGTGAAGAAAACCAGTAAGCCTACAGACATAGGCGCGCGGGTCGTCAGGCAACGACTCACTCGCGGGGTTCGGGACTGTTCGGAACCCCAAAGGGATTCTGAAGATGATACAATCGGTTGCGAGGGTTGGCTCAGATAGGGTTTTTTCTTATGAGGTGAGAATTTGTCAGTGTGGTTTTTTTACTTTGTCGTCTAAATTCTCCTTTCACATTCTTCCCTTATGCATTTCAACCAAACTCCAAAATTCGTTCTCATGTTGTTCAAAGCAACATGGTTGCCATTTCAGTCAGAAAAGAAAACAATTTTGTTGACAGAACATAAATTATATAATGATTATAAAATGTGCGAGGCAGTTTCATGATTCATCAATGTAATAAGAGGCGAAAAATAATTGCATCTTCAAAAGCAACACAAAACATTTCATTTTTCCTACAGAAAAGAGAACGAATAGTACGGAAACAAGATGAACGTCCGTCTTGAGTGCGGAAAACGCGAATAGATGTGACGGTTTGTTGACACTGAGAGATTGTAGCCTAAAACGGTGCTTCCTCAATGTTAAAAGGGGAAGGGAAAGTCAGGGAGCGACGAATGTCAGCCGATTCTACAAACTTTCTAAGTAGCTGAATAGTACTACCTCTCTTAATTTCACTTTCGGGAAGGTACTCTCTCCAACAAGCAATCACGTAGTTCAGTATTACACTTAATCCGAAACCCGGAAAAGACCACACATTAGTTGAAAACTATCGACCATTTCAGTCCTGAATCATGGGTCAAGTCGAACCGGATAAAAATTTCCAAAATATTTTATGGTTTCGATTAACTTCTTCCAGTGACTTCGTACACTTTATTTCGCTGCATATGCGTCTTTTGTAATAATTTTTTTGCTTCGCACTCATTTGAGATTACCTGGAGGAGTTCGACAAGGATGCCCTTCATGCCTTACTTTTTTAATCTTATGCGTAGAAATATTGACTTTGAAAATTAGGGGCAATGTTTAATCTTGACGTTCAAAAGGAAGAACTCCGATTTCTACATAGGCAGAATACTGTTTTAGTTTCACATGACTCGTATCTTTCACCGATGGAAACTGTGCAATTTTCAACAGTTTGAATTGTAGGAGTACGCAATACCACAGGGAAAAATATAATACCAAATAATAATACTTTCGATTTATATAGCGCCTTTAATACAAATACTCAAGCGCGTTACACACCAAAAAGATAATGCTTCAATAAGCGTTTTTTGAAGAGTCAATTAATTTGGCCACCTCGCGAATTGCGAGTGTGGCAAGCCCATTCCAGACAGTAGGAAACGCAACATAAAATAACCGGTCGCAAATCCTGGTGGTTTCGAGTGGACTGTGGACGACTGAGAAGATGATGGGACGACGCGAACGGAGAAGAGGGTAGGCTGGTAGGTAGGCTGGTAATTCTGACAGGAGTTCAGTGATGTAGGTTGGCGCATGCCATGGAGAGCTTGTAGGTGAGAAGGGGCGATTTTGTATATTATTCGCTCGAGGAGGGGGCAGCCAAGTGAAGATGGCGAATAAAAGGAGTGATGTGCTCGTGCTTTTTGACTCTGCGTAACCAAACGAGCCGCTGAGTTTTGAACCCTTTGAAGTTTATACATATTGCGCGGTCAGGGAGGCCATAAGGCGGCTGTTGCAATAGTCACGTCTCGAGGTAACGAAGCATGTTACACGAAGATCGGTGGTAGGCTGGTCAAGGTAGTTACGAACAACATCTAATCCGGTAGACAACATAGGATGCTGCCTTGACGACATTCTTCAAGTGAGTATGCATGCTCTTGGTTGCATCAAAGGTAACTCCAAGGTTTTTGACGGAAGGTGAGGAATGGATGGATAATATCTCAAATTGTAGGCTTGGGGAGGAAGGTACTTGCTGAACGGGAATGGACGAAGAGTACTCAGTTTTTAGAGGTCATTCAATAACTTAACTGTTCTGTAGTAGACCAAGGCCTTGATGTCTCACAATACATATCTCTAATCTGAGACAGGTTGTTCGAGCGCGGTTTCCACGGCTCAACCATGTATAAACTGTGAAGCGCGCAAAATGTTCGCAGCGCTTTGCTCGGCCTTTCGGTCAGGGGAACCAGATAACTTTATAGAGGTTCCAAGGCTTATGGGCTCTTATTTCTGATGGAGTTTTAAAGCAATAATGTGGAGAGTTTGATTCAAGGGTTCCAAAGTTATTGGAAAATAGGAATTAAAGGCCGACAAAAAGGTCATAGCTCAAGAAAAATTGACACGAATGACAATACGCAAGATCAAGTATTGTCAATTACCCAAATACCACGTATCTGTCACAGTGATAAGCAATGATGAGGGCGATTAAGTACTTCCCAGGTTGGTTTCAGGCAATTGTTTAATGGAATGCCCAGTTGCTTTCAATGAAGATCAATGGAGCGTGATATTTGAAAGTCCATTTTAAGCGTATTTATCCCGAATTACTTTCGTTAATGAAATTACCGGTGTCCGGTGTATTTTTGTGAAGTAGAGATGATGGAAACGATAGATCAATCTATTTTCAACTGTTCTCTTCTTTTAGATGTGGAAGCCAAAGAGTTCAAAAAAGACAGCTCATTTATTATTGATTCGATCCAAGTATGTATACAATACATCGAATGTATAAAGGACACGACAAATGATCATAGGCAGCGCAAGCGGGGGTGGGGGGGGGGGGTGGTCGTGCGGGGGGGCGGGGGGACGGCGTCCCCCCAAGTTCGAAGTTGGGAGGTTCGTTCCCCTCTAAAATTTTCTTGGACTGAATGAAATTATGAGAATAACAACACATCGACTTAAACGATCATATCGATCTTGCGGAAACATGATGTGAATATAGACAATAGATTATAAACAGGCTAAATCAATGTGGAGAAACTAGTTATCTTTTAAGTCAACAAATGTGACCGTACAGAACCCGTTGCCGCCTGGGTCTTGAGGATATTCACAGCTTGTGTAGCGAAATCTGTAATCTCGACAATGTTCACCAGTCAGTTCTATAGATCGACTAGATATACTATTGACGCTGTTGGCGGCTAATTCGCCAACAGAAGGAAACTCGAGTCAACATTTTTGGCAAATACAAGTGATGACCGACTGGCGGTATGATTACGCTTGACTAGGCCCATAGATTATCAAGTGGACAATAATCACCGCTCTATGTACAAGGCCACAATACTCAGCAACGAAAGTGGACATTTGAAAAAAAAATAGTCGTTAGATTAAAAGTAGAAGAGGGGATGCTTGCATTTTTGTTTATGATGAACATGAAGAAAGAAATACCCCAACAACTGTGTGAATGACTTTATCATTCACTTTCTTGCAGTAATGGCTTTATAATGACGTAAGTTTCAAATAAAAAAGAAGACACTAAAACAGCCAACTGTTATACTGTAAACTTTCTATGATTTGCTTAAGATATGTTGCGATACAACAATAACATATATTGAAACCTTGATTCCCTTGTTTGTTACAAACACTTCATCACCAAGTGTTAAAGACACCCAATTTGTCCCACTTGGGGTCTTTGAACGTACGTGATAATTTTTTCACTTAGTTGGCAACTATTGTAAAAAGGCGAGGGAATCAAAGTGTTAAAACATGTTTAATCTTTCCACGGGAGTCGACCTGAAACCCCTAACAGACTGCAAGTCCAATACGCTAACCACAGCGAACACGGGATGCCAAACTGGGGGCGGGAAAGGGGCTACGGTGAGCATCATTAATTGTTCAGTCTCGATCATGGCATAGAAATTCACCGTAATGAGGAAGAAGATCGATTTTTTTAGATGGGGGAGGGGGGGGGGGTGCGAAGGTGTGACATCCCTTTCCCCGGGCTCTCCCTCAGCGGGATTTTGCTGTCTCCGAACCCATCGATATGCATTATCATTCTTCATACATACATTTTATTAATAACGACGATTTTGCAACATCGGCCCCAGTTTTATGACTGGGGACATAAAGCTTCCAAGCTCGGAAGTGGCTTTTCCTGCAATCTGGAGGGTTTGTAAAACCCAAATTTTATGGGCGCTCCGCGACAACCAATGTGGCGCTTCCGCTTAGATAGTAACAACGAAAGTTTGGTCTGCGTCCCCCCCCTAAATTGTAGGCTTTCGCCGCCACTGCAAATTATCGGACAAGCAAAGGTAACTTAATTCTAAGACCGAGGTCGCATGCCCCCTAAAAACAATAACGAAGCAATGCTCTGAAATGCACAAATGCGAGAGGACAAGAAATTTTGCACAGTCCGATATAAAAATACCGGTGATGAGTCTTTGACAAGTATAGAAGCTTCTCCCCATAATCGCCGGCAGTCTTATTAAAGCCCGGTTTCTGCACGCGGGCGGGCGGGCGAGCGGGCCGCGAGCCAACGGCCGGCTGCCCCGTTTCACGACGAGGGAGGCGCGGGCAGCGGGCGGGTGCCGCGTTTAACACAATCATGCACCTCTTCCCACTTTTAGTGTGATATATGCGCTAATAAAACCGTGTATTATTATTAGATTATTATTATTATTATATTATTATTTTATTATTATTATATTATTATTATTTATCAAACACCGGACGCATACTAGTGTTTAAACCTAAACACCGGTGTGTTTAATTTGAAGAACAAATGTTCTAAATGTCAACGATAGCGCCTAAAATACTATTAATACTTCACATTTGACAGGTTTTGTGGATTTTAATTAGCAAATACTTTGGACCGTCAATTGGTTTAAAAACTGCAAATATGGTTCAAGTTAGGTGTTGGTCGTTAAAAATTAGTGACAATTTTATACATATAAGACACGAGTGTTGAAAACAGTTATGAATGTTGTTTGAACAATATTTGAACATAACATTGTTCCCTACTCCTCCACTATCGGGCTACAGCCAGTAAGATTGCATGGAAATCCCCGGAAATCGATGACGAAATAGACCACGCGGGAACGGGGCTGGCGGGTTAAAATCGCTACTTGACCGATTCGAAAAAACGCCCGCGCCCGCCAGCGTTCCCGCCCGCGTGCATGAAAACGCCACGTTACCGAGGCTGAGGAGAAGCAGTGGGGTGAGTCCTGATAAACTCAGTGCGCGCAAAAATATGTTTACAAACAGAGATTGTTGTTAGGTCAGGTATATTAAACAACCAAAACTTAGACATCACCTGCGAGCACTAGAACTTTCCATACGAACGATATTACGCAATAAAAGTAAGTTAATGTCGAAACCGACTGGCAATCAGCCAATAGTATATACCACTTCAAGGATGAAAGTCTCCTGTGACGTGATCTCATCACGGCCCTTCACCCCCAGAAATGAGCGAGTAACTTGAACTCTCAGCCTATTTTCAATTGGTTGTTCTTTGGACCCCCAAGCTGGGAACGTCCCTCTCCAGTATTCAATATAGGAATGCTGCAAATACCCCGCATTGGCGTTAATATTGTTTTCCCTTGGATTGTTGCATCCATGTGATGCTTCATATTTCACCAAAATGTTCATTTTGGCACCTTAAATTCAAATTTATCTTTCTCTGCATATCACTGTGCTTTCACATATATTATGATTGTATTTCCGAACAGTAGTGCATGGTGTGCTTTTTAAAGATTGCGCATAAGCGATTTACGAACTAAATTTAAAATAATTGCTTCCTCTACCACACCGCCGTCGCTCAATCCGGTGCAGCGGCTAAGCGTTCGATGTCGGGGCCCTCCAAAAAGAGGAATCGGGAACCAGGGCCTTCACTAACATCACCCTGATTTCTGTGGAACAAATTGCTCCGAACAAGCGGCCATGCGTGTTCGCTCATGCTTTCAAAATCTCTGTTAAAAACGTATTCCTTCCAATGAGTTTATGGTTGATTATTGTGCTATTCATTGTTCGTTCAGCGCCATGAGCTCCGGGAATTATGTGCGTGTAAATACAGAAATACCAGCTAGCGCAATAATAATAAATGGACAATCTGCCAAGACCAGCAGAAATAGAACGCAAACATCCATTAAGCATCAGAGCCAGAGGAGCAGATAGGCGGCTATGCGATCTCCCAAGACAACAGGAGATTGATTGACCAAAAAATGTAAAAAGTAGCGCTACGCCTAAACTTATGCCTCTATATATACACATACTCTAAGTGGCTATTATAGTTAGGTGTGTCCAATTTTCACGTCTATATACCAGGAAAGCGGATCAGAGGGGGTCCAGGGGGTACGGACGCCCCCCCCTCCCCTTTTGGTTCGGAGTTTCTAAACCACTATGCAATTTTTTCTACAATAATGTGGATCCCAGTTGGCTCTGGGAGTCGGACCCCCCCCCCCCCGCTTCTACAATAATATGGACCAGATGGTTCCTGGTGTTGAGTCGAAAACCCCACTCCCCCTCCCCGCTTATGTGAGGTCATTGTGCTGAAATGTACCCTTTCTACATAGATATCGTGACCCTCACAAAATGAACCGGACCCTAAAAAAAATTGCGCGCTTCGCGCGCAACAGTGTTGACCCTATGTGGCACTGTAGGGGTTGTCACTTGGTATTATATGCAGGGTCAGCACCACAGAGAGGCAGGGCAGGCCGATTTGCGCCCTGTGGAATTTTATCCCCAAATAAATTCTTTGAGGAAACGCTTTAAGAACGTATTTTTTGAGGGGATGGGGGGGTGAGGTGTTTGACACTCTCAGGGATACAGTGTAAGGTGATACATTATCTATCGAATGTAGGACATCATCCGTGTGAACCTCCGAAAATATGGCACGCTCCGTGTTGCCCGTTGCCGCCTTTCTAACTTATGTAATCCACCTCATACTGCAAAGGTCCCACGAGCAAATAGTGGGGTATTTACACGGCATCATCTGTTCATATAGCATACGTATCTCATTCACCTCGAAGCTTTCACATAGGCCTTCTTTAAATCTCAGAAGACCCATTGGATAATGTCTATATTGGGTTTTTTCTTTTTTCTTGAAGGGTTATACTTAGTAGCATAAACAATAGGTGGGGTCGAAAAAGCAGTAGGATAATAACCCGGCCGATGCCTGAGGTCCCTGGTTCAAACCCCTGGTGTCGTCGCAGACACCAACTTTCACCCCGCTCATTTCTCGTTAGGAAAGTGCTCTGCACGAGTGATGAAGATGCGGCTCTTGTCTGTTGAATGGGGACGTTAAATGGCGATCCGGGAGAGGATTCCACCCGTGCCTCGTTACTCAGGTCACTCTTCGGGCAAGATAGGCGAGATTCGCCGTTTCCTTCCACACCCAAAATGGAGCCTTCTAAATTTCCGACTAAGGACTTTTCCTTAGTCACTGAAGCACCTTCGGGTGAATCCTATCACGAGCGTATAAGTATAAGTAAAGATTCCGTGGGAATCGTGTATAGGTTTAGCAAAAACATTCAAAACAGGAATCAACACTCTAACTGACTGAGGTGATTTGAGTGACGGAAAGTTATTTCAAATCCGTATTTGACCCGGAATGCACTAGCGTCCCTCTCAACCAAATTATTGAGGGTGACGCCCCCCCCCCCCCCATGATAGCCGCTCAAGCATTGCACCCTATCGAGAGGCGTCCCTTCAGGCATGGAGCCTGAGTGGGTATGCACAAAAATGTACAGACCTCGACGAAGGCCTCGTGCCACGACGGGCTATCTATATATATCCAACCTCAATAGCAACACTCTCTATACCAATAAAATGAAAGCATTTCTGCGCACTTTCGGGCGACAAGTTTCTGACGAGGGGTGGGTGAGTTTCGGATATCTTCGATCGGTCACTCAGGCCCGGATCAAAAAAAAATTGGGGGAAAATGACATTCGAGAGAAAATTGGAAAATGAAGTGAATGAAAACTGGTATGGACGTCATGGGGGGAGGGTGGAGGTGAAAAAAATTGGACTGTAATTTTTTCGCTGGAGCCAGTTGGACCCCTCCCTTTTGAAAGGCCTGGATCCGCCCCTGAATACGCATGACTTGTTCTTCGTAGGAATATTTACCACCAGATTGTTGACACCGTAAACTGACACAATCTATGTTGATCGTCTTTCCCAAGAAGAATATCTTTTTAGGGTATCAACTCAATTAAAACATTCACTGAATTGTTTGATATTTCGAATGTAATATTACATTTTATTAAAGAAGAAAAATTTATTAAATTTTATTTGGACGTGAGAGCTGTTAAATAATAATGACTCGCGTCGTTGTCTGTGGTTTTATTCTAGCATTAAGTGTAACGTCGATTTTCCAGAGTGGGCCCTCAGTTCAGACTGTAATAGTTATCTACACACAGTTTTACTTTGAAATACATTCCTATGGTAATGCCTTGTTATAATAATTGATATGTTCGTATTATCTATCATACATTATGTATATATGTAGGTGCCATGTTCCAAGGGAAGAGATGTAACAATAAATGATGCAATGACAAAAATACGCATTGTTCCATATTAGTTGTTTTTAGTTGACTTGGGCTTCTTTGGACTGGGAAATGTTGTGAATTCACTGCACTGGCACTCACTCACTTATATTGGAGCCCAGGCCGGATCGGAGGCACCTTAGTCATGGGCACGACCTGGGGGCGGGGGAGGGGGGAGGGGGGACACACTTTTCTACCTCGATGAAGACGAAACTACCATGTCCGTTTACACACGTATTCGTGAGGTCGGTGTGGGATACGAATACGAAAAAGCAGCCTCACGAAGACCACAGTGGCCTCTATTCCGAAACTGATTGTCAAACATTTCCGCGCGATACGCGCGCAGACGGCCTGTACCTGTTGTTGTTTTGCTAACCAACAATAATCGCGTTGAAAATGTATTAGTTGCTAATTCCAAGTGGCGGCCCCAGATGAAGATCGGGACCCCACAAGGGCCAAAGTCGAAGGATTACCCATATCTTACTGAGTTACCGAAATTTAAACGGAAATAGCAAAAGTTGCTAAAAGTGGTCGCGCACATGGCGTTTTTACCGGCGTGTAAATATGCGATTGTAATGTTCAAATCATTTGGTTACTAATATAATATCAGGAGCCTGGCCCCTCAAATTCTGCTTCAGATTGAAAATCGGGCAAGAATCCGAAATCGTGGGAGGAAATTTTGGGAAGCAGAAGAAGGCAAAAGTGAAAAAATGCTGAATTTCTGCTGACTTGCCCAAATTTTCGATGAAATTCGCGTAAAACAGGAAAACAATTTCTCGAACCTGCGCGCGCTGGTTAAGTTTCCGATGACGAATTCTCAAATTCGGGCAAAAATGTGAACCTCCCGGGAATTGGAGGGTCCCGGAGGCACTATGGGCTTTTCCACTCGATCCCACCAGGGAGCGTTCAGTAGACCCCTGGCTCCCACTCAAACAAAGCCAGAAGTAGAAAAGGTAACTAACAAGCGCAAGTCGTCGAAACGTCTTGATAGCGGCGGCGGCAAAATTCCTGTGGCGAAATCACGCTGTTCTTCACCAATCCATATTTATATTTGTCAACATTTAATTGACCTTTACTGACATATGTAATAACATGTGGAATGGCTTGGAACATGTCTACCACATTGGCCCAATATTTGATATTAGTGCCCCGCAAAGCAAGACCCAATGAATAATCCTAGTCATGTAGATTAGCTCTATTAATGCAACAAAACCCAACATGTGGAAGCAACGGAGGAAACAACTCAACGCTGCAGACCTGGACCTAGGGCCAGTCACAGATAAGGTTAAAATGCTCGAGAGGGAGTGGAGTAATGTAAACAAGCCTCTCTCACAGGCCAGAGAGCTCAATGGAAGTGGCCATTGGGGTAAATTAATTGGATTTAATTAAATTCCAATCTCATATTCGAACATAAATGTAGCTCAGCCAGCCAGTCGCGAAGCTACATCCACCTATCAAGTTTCAACCTGATCGCATGTACGGTTAGAAGTATGGAATGAACGTGTCGAACAGAAAGAACGATAACGAACGAACGGACGAACGAACGACGAACGGACGGAGAGGACATTATGACTTGTGACTGCTCTCCCGCAGCAAAGATACCATGTGTGTGTATGCGGTAAATCATCTCAGTATGCATAATGACAACTTTTCTGTTTATCTTTTCACTCAAAGGCACTCATGTAGATGAGTGCTTCGAGCTGTCAGGCTGTTTTCCGGCGATCTACAGGGTATGAAAATGTTTAAAAGTTCGGAACTTGAGTATTCAAACTAGTAGAGAAATTACGCCACCCCCCCCCCCCCCTCCAGGCCCGCACAATCCATATTTTCTTTAGAAGATCACCAGAATACCGGGGGAAATGTGTATTGTGACGTTTTGACGGACATCTTCGAAAGTCTTCGGAATTCGTTCATCTTATCCTTAGCAACCCAAGTACTGTATTAACCATCTAAACCTATCAATCTAGATATAATCTAATTTAATAATAATCTGGATTCTGAGTGTGTGTGATGCCTCAACAAACTCGTTGCGACTAAAGCAACAACTGTCACAAACATAATATGACATCAATAATGTAGAATTAGCCATAAGCGGTTCAGAGTTACAGTTTTAATGAGATGATAATTATATTGTGTCAAAGGTCATGAGGGAAACAGTGGCAGTTAGACGTTGACGCACAATGTGCAGACGATTTAACCGAAACAAATTACATCCCGCCAGCACAAATCTTTACAGATTTCCTCCCCCATACTTATCCGCAATGACATCCGGAATTAGTTGTGAATTGATGCGTTTTTTTAATAAGTGGTGGACAGTTTATAAATAAGCCGTAACGATTATTGCTATGGGGAGAATCTCGTGTATCCCTGAATATATTTTTTTTTCATGGGAGTATGCGCATCACAAACACGAACTGCTTATTTAACTAGATTCTATGCCTAATTCAGGCGATAAGGGTTTTCTTATCGAAATACTGTGTATACTACCTTAACCGAACAAATTACTGCTAATATTCCCCACATTTATCAATTACCTTATCGTTCATAAGTGATCGGCTACCCCACACTCTGAAAAATCTCGGTCAAATTGAACCGGAAGTGTTTGAGGCGGCATCAGAAAACCTATCGGATCAAATTTGACTAATTCTGATTTTTGTTTTCTTCAAATCATTCAAAAAAATAGCATGCGCAGGGAGTAGTAGAAAACTGTAGGGCCTTTCATAGATCGGGCTATTGAACATGCCTCAGCAAGAGGCCGAGCGTGGGTCTCTATTCAATGAGTGCTGTTCTGTAAGCAAGTGATGAAGGTTCTCTGCCTGTCCCAAAGAACCCCCAATTCTTCGTGGTCGAATTTTAAACCCCCCCCACACCCACTCTGCGGTGACCCCCCACGTTACCTAGACCCCCTCGGTTTGGTTTCCCTCCAACCATTTTGACACTTCACACTTCGACCCAGATGACTTTCCCAGATTTCCAGGTTGTATGGGTCGATATCGGTTCCCTGGTGGAAAAATTGTTTAGAAATACCCGTGTTACCGAGTGTTGACAATTATCGCGTTCCGGCTCTTATTTTATACACATGAGGTGCTTTGGAATTTGGGCAATTCTTTAAGATGCCGACAATGGTCCTCGGACAAAATATTGAAGTGTCCACTACCTAGCGGAAAAAAAACTCAACGGAATACTCGCAAATTCTTGTTGTAAACTGCTTCTTGCTGTTCCCGGAAAATTCACAACAGAAGGGAATTATGGGTTCAACGACGAATTAACGATACTCATTCTGTCGGGCTCAATTTGTTGAAAATCTTCGTTTGGTTTGCGGTATTTATATGGCCTTCACGGCCGTCATTAGCTCTCGAGCAGCAGACATATAATCCGGATAAGGCGGGGAACGGGTCGACTAATCCATGGAGGAACACGTTCGCCCGCATCCGCAGCAGCGCGTATTTTTCCGGTGGATTTCTAGAAAATATGATGATGGATGATACGACCACGCGCAGACTATAACGACGCCTAGTCTTCCTAGAGAAAAATTCCCTGCCAATCGAAAAAAAAAACGCAGCTAGAACGGCCCACATCCTCTCAAGGCCAATACACGCAGTTCTATTGAACGATCTATTATCTTAAAAAAGTTTAATTACCTGCCAATTTGACTGGGAATGACCACGCAGCCCTCTCCGGATGGGAAGTCTGCAGTTAATAATTTGACGATGCAAATCCTATTACGAAATTACGGAATGAATCCGATCACAATACCGCTGTCCCAACCAGATCTGGAATACTCCCCCAGACAAGGAATACAGGAACCCAGACAAACAGGACCGCAACTGTGCGTAGTGATTCTTGCCAAATATCCAACTTTTGTAACAAGGAAGACTTCAAGATCACCTGAAATCTGGACATTCACACTAGGCAGGCAAGTTACAGAATAAACCCAGAATTATAACTGTATGTGCCTTAGAAAATTAGTTATAGTGAAAATACTCTCGAATTGGTGACTATTTTGAATTTCAAAATGGCCGCCACAGCACAGCAGAATGGTAATGCCCTTGTTCTTACTAGATTCCTTGATCCATATATAAAGACCAAAATTACAGCTTTATGAGCCTTAGATGTTGTGATATGGGTGAAAACAGTCCCAAGCGGCGGCCATTTTGGAAAATGGCGGCTGTGCAGAGTTTGGTGGCCTTTTTGGCCACCATCTTGGATTTTCGAAAATGTTAACAGTGCCACAGTAACAGTAACCTGTTAGGAAAAACTTCAAATGATCACTAGGATTAGGGAAACACATTGATTGTTGCCTAAATGTGCATATTTTGAATGTATTTCCTGCATATTATGTCATTTCATTCGTTCTTGCCGCCATTTTGGTGGCCATTTTGGATTGCGAGGTGTTACAGCACCACATATTGCCAAATGAGTCTTAATGGTTACTGAACCAGACATCAAACATCAAAACATCAAACTAATTAATACCCAATTTGGCATATTTCTTTTGGGTTTTCTGCATATTTTGGCCCAGAAAACCTATATAAAGACCAAAATTACAGCTTTATGAGCCTTAGATGTTGTGATATGGGTGAAAACAGTCCCAAGCGGCGGCCATTTTGGAAAATGGCGGCTGTGCAGAGTTCATCCCAACATTTTCGATAGTAACATGCAAAATATTGTTCAGACGGTCCGGACAAAATTATACCACTCACGGAGAGTCTGGGGTGTGGTGCACGGGGGGGGGGGGGGGGGGGGGGGGCTCCTAGCTCATGGACTAAATTACCATACGACAGAAACAACCAGATTGTGTTGTCGAGTTGGTTTTCAAGTAACACATCCCTTCCTTTGGTCATTAACTACATGATGCAAATAATACTTTGTGCCGATAATCCATACTTCTCCAAAATAGTAGGGGTACCTATCTGCTTATGCTGGTTAATGAGCAATCACAATACACTGTTGGATATTATATGTATTATTGAAAAGTTTGGTTCACTCCAGGATTGAATACAATATAAGTTAATGATTGTCAATGTCCAATACCAAGGCATATATGAGTGGGTAAATGAAAAGTTTGGTCCAGTGGTAGCCACACAGACGAACAGAACCTTCCTTCACGCTATTCCTCAGAGATGTTTCAGTGCCGAGAAGTCTATGTCTAACATGAAATTTGTCAGTGTTTCAAAACTGTTTTACCCTTCACAGAAGCAAACTAAGACGATAGCGTGTGATAGAGTGTTTTAGTACAATTGACTTATTGGTTTGTTGCAACACGACGAGTCTAGTCGGTACGAAGAACTGGCCCAGAAAGTCACAAGGTCATTAGGTCACATGAGGTCAAAAGGCCAAAGGAAGTCAAAGTAGGTCATCAGACGTAGTTTGCACAGACGAACAAAAGTCTCTATCAACGCCAACCCCCTGAAATGTTTCGTTGCGAAGATATATAAAGATTTGAAGTTGGTCAGTGTTTAAAAGGCTGTTTTAAATAGCTGGAAATAGCGTGTGATAGTAGTGTTTTAGTACAATTGACTTATTGGTTTGTTGCAACAAACGATTCTGGTCGTTCCCCAAATTTGACCCCGAAGGTCACAAGGCGATTAGATCGAATGAGGTCAAAAGGTCAGATGAAGACAAAGAAGGTCGCTAGCTGATAGTTGACCTATAGTACGAACGGAAACTTTCCATTACGACATCGCTCTGAATTGTTTCGTTGCCAAGATATAGGAGGATTGCCTTTGGTGACCTTCAATGACCTTGACCTAACACCAAAAGCAATAGGGTTCTTTCTCACCACATGTGCAACCCACATACCTTATATGAACTTAATAGATACTTGCCATCTCAAGATATCGTGCTGACAAGGTTTTTTAACTTTGCCCTGTCGTGACCTTGGATGACCCTGAACTGACACTCAAGGGCGTAGGAACCGGGGGGCTGGGGAGGGGGGGGGGGGGGGGGGGGGGGGGGGCAACCGGCCCAGTGAAAAATGTGGAGGGCGGAAGGGCCTTTCCGCCCCTCTACTCGACAGGTCCGAAAACCCCTTTTTGATTTTCAAAATAGCATTGTCATTCTGCTTTTCCCAATTTCCTCATTTTTCGTCAGATTGCTTGAATTTTCTGCTGATAGACCAATTTTCGAATCAATATCCACAAAATGGGCAAAAATTTCGCGCGCTTCGCGCGCAATGGTGAACATTATTTGCCTTGCCTGTATCGTTGTAGTATACCGGTGACTGCATATTTACAAATAGTGTCCTGGATAATCTGCTGAAGGCGTGGACATAGGCAGGGTGATAGGAGGAGGAAGCGCCCGCCCCTTCTCAGCTCTCCATTTCGGAGCAAAGCAGTTTACCACGCATGGTCCAAAATGAGACAGCCAAAAAAGATATGAAAAAACGAGAGAGAGAGAGAGAGTTTAGGCAGAAATCGACAAATTTCTAAATTCCGGCAAAGGTGAGGCAATCGTAGTTTTTCAAATAAAATATCACTGAATTGAGCAAAGGTTTTGGCGTGCGAAGCGTATTTTATGTACCCGTCAACCGTAAACTGCAATGAAATTCGAGCGCCTTTATGATATTCGGGCAATCTTTTTTGAGAGATTTGCGTCGAAAGAACGGGAACGTGGTTAAGGAAATCTATATATACCCTGGGTCATCCAGAATGCAACTGGAGTGCCTTGATGCATGGTTCCTGAAAAGTGTGATTTCGACCAGCTTCCAAAGAAAGGCACTTACTGACTGCATTTAGTGCTCAGCACATTTTGGCAGAGAAAAAACACAAGATTCAGAGCAGCAAATCGCATCTTAGGCCACCGGAAATTGCAGACATTTTTCAAAGTGGGGAAAGGTGGGATTTAGCAGTCCCCAACATATCAGATTTAAGCAAACTCCGAAAATGGAATTTACTGCGCCAGGTGATCAGTTCAGTTTGGCAGGGAAAGATCACAAGATCCAGAGTAGCAACTTGGCAAATCGCATGAGTCACGGACATGTGAAAATGCCAAAATTATTTCTGGAACGAAGTTTGTGTTTTGGAGTGACATAATGCACCAACTGATTGCATCTAAGGCCACTTGAATATGTAAAAAATTCTAAAGTGAGGAAAGGCGGGATTTGGCGGTCCCCTTAAAGGTGAGATTCAGACCAACTTCCAAAGGAGGTCCCTTACCCCCTCGATTTGGCAGAAAAAAAACTACAGGATTCAGAGCAGCAAATCCTATCTAAGGACATGTGAAAATGCACAATCATTTCTCGAACGAAGTGAGTGTTTTGGAGTGCTATATTGCACCAAATTGTGTGGTGTGGGGGGTGGACTTCGGTAGTCCCCTAAAAGGTGAGGTTTAGACCAACTCCCAAAGAAGGGAACTCACTGCTCTCGATTTGGTAGAAAAATCGCAAGATTCAGAGCAGCAAATCGCTTCTTAAAACATTCAAAAATGCAAAATTAGTTTGGAAGGAAGCGAGGTTTCGGGGTCCTATATTGCACCAAACTTCATCTAAGGCCACCTGAAAATGCAAAAATTTTCTCAGTTTTCCCATTTTTCTCAAAGTGGGAAATTATACCAACTCCCGAAGAAGACGATTTACTGCCCTCGATTCGGCAGCAAACATCACAAGATTCAAAGCAGCAAATCGCATCTAAGAACATGTGAAATTGCAAGTGGTTTGGAGTGCTATAATGCACCAAATTGCATCTAAGGTCATATGAAAATGCAAAAATTCTCCAAAGGGGAGACCCCTCCCCCAGATCCGTCATCCAACTCCAGCCCCCCCCCCCCCCCCACTCAAAATTGCGTTCCTTCGCTACTGCTGACACTAGAACAATAGGGTTCATCCTCACCACATGAGCAACCCACGTGCCTAATTGGAACTTGATACCTGTTTGCGTTCGTTAGATATCGTTCTGACAAGGGGTGTCTCATACATACACACCCACACCCGCACCCACACGCACGCACGCACAGAGAGAGAGAGAGAGACAGGCACACAGGACACACATACACGCATACACACGAACATGACTGCATGGGTTCATTTTAGGTGGAATAACTTGGGGTGGTCGGGGAGTCTTGATCCCCAGCTTTTACGAGGACAACCATACATGTTGGAAAATCTAGGATGGGATACGATTGAGCAAAGGAGAAAACCAGAGGAAAACTGTGCTCTATTTACAATTCTGTATATTAACATAATTATACAGACCTCGCCCGCTATACTTGAAACCTATAGGAGGGATTCTATAAGTACGAATACAGGATGCAGTATGAAAGTAAATATCGCTTTTTCACGTCGATATAGAAGCGAATAAAGTCCACTGCACAGGTAGTAAGCATGATGCAGAAATACCATTATAGAAGTTCAGCTGCTCATGTATACAGACGTTCATTGTCTTCACTAGAAATTAATTCTTAGAATTCTTTTGTGGTGATGCAGCATCTATGCCGTATTGGCACGGTGGTTAATTTTGCCTACGCAGCGCTCATTCCGTTCTATTTTGAATCAATTCTGCTCCACTTCTGCGAATCGAATACAGCGTATGAGAATACTTTCACGTCCCATGATCGCGTGGATTTGGACATTCATGGAGACTAACCTTCTAACAGACGTACACATATAGAGCAGTTTAACATCACTCATCACTCCTCCACCCACGACCCTGATCAGTGGCGTAGCAAGGGATAGCTTTCGTGGTCAGACCCCCCTCCCTTCCTCTTGACCCATGTGATCAATAAATTCATAACACAAAAGCCCCTCTTCACTGTTCAGTGAACTGGTAGACGTTCTACAGCTGTTGTTCATCAAATTTTTCAAAGCATGTTTCTAGGAGCCCATAAATTGCTTCATTTGCCAATGGGAAGAGTGAGGTTTTGAATGATTGTGCGCTTCCGTGGGTCTCGACCTCAACCCCCTTCCCCCGGAAAAAAATTCTGTACGCCACTGTCATTGCTACATAATACACCACAGACATATTGAGATACAATATCAACATGTCTGCCAGAAGCTTCTTCGAGAATTCCGACTTTAGGCATCAGGCCAGATCTCCGGGCCTTAGCATCCGGTGGTGATGTCTCGATTCGCTCAGCTGCGGAGTGATAGACCCCTACAGAATACACCCCAACATATTGAGTTACAACTAGACACCTGCACGCGGGAAAAACCGCGGACGTCCATACCCTCTTAGAAACTTACGTTTGGGACCTCAGTCCGAGGAAGCACAATTAAATCATGTCCATTTGACCTCCAGTGACTTCGAAATTACCAACCTGTTACTCAGGTCCGACTATAGTCCACATTCTCCAAGTTTCGCCTAATCTCGACAAATTAGAAAAATCGCATAATTATGCAAAATTTGACCTACTGTGACCTTGAAATTACCTTCATGTTGTTCAGGGATAAACAACAGTCCACAACCACCAAGGTTAGAGGGCAGCAGGCATCTTAATGCCCACTTTCGAACTCATCGAGATTTTACTAAAGCGGACATGGGTACCAAGTTTCGGATCAATCGGATAAAACGGTAAAGAGTTATTGTGCTAATCCTAAAGTTGCCGTCGGCGGAGACGGCAGCGGAGGCGGAGACGGCGGCGGCCGGAAGCGGAGACAGAGGCGGCGTCGGAGATGACGGTGGCAGACACAGCTCCAAAATAACAATATATCCGAAAAATCACAGTTTTGCGGGATATTATCAATACTAATAATAATAATAATAATAATATAATAATACTAATAATAATAATAATAATAATACTAATAATAATAATAATATACAGCATTTGTTATAGTGTCAATGCATAACCTCTGAGCGGTAAGAAGAAAATCCTAAGAAGGGAAGCAAAGTGAGTTTAGTAAAGAGGCTTTCACCGAGATTTGACAGGAGTCAAACATGGGGACATGCAAATGTCGTTGGAAGGGCATTCCACAAAGAAAGGTCCCGGCCAGGAGAAACATTCGCTCTCCCCATACGTTTATCCTTCGCTTGGCCTTGGTGTATAGATGAAGTGAAGATGACGCAATGTGCGAGAAGGCTCAGCTGTGATACGGCGTCAATGTATCAATAAGATATGGAAGCGGTGCCACGGGAATATCTTAGACATAAGCAAATATATCTTGAAGGAAATACGAGCCGAATAGGAAGCCAGTGGAGGTTAGCCAGCACAGGGTATATGTTGCCATAGTTGGACAAAGTGTGGCAATCCGGGCTAGAAGCATTTCGGAATATTTGCCGGAGGTCAATTTGAAAATCATGCTTGGGAAATTAGGTCAGACGTCCAGGCTCGTGGGCGATGGCGCGAGAAAAAAGGAATATATTATCATTGAGCGATAATATCTATTGTTAAAATAATGCGATTGGGAGAAGTTTCATCCCCATTTCAAGAAATATTAATTGTCAATATCAAATATAGTTGTCGATTGTGGAAACTATTCGGAAACACAAAATATGTTCCGATGGAGAAATTGTTCGGAAAAGGAATAAGCCTCCCAACGAAAAAATACATGTAGATATATTTTATTTGAATAAATATTGTTTGCAATCCTAATAGCTTGACAACAAATAATGTTGGCAACGAAAATTGGTTTGCTCTTCCACAAATTATATTATCAACGAAAAGTAAGTATAAAAAGTATATATATTATCAACATCTTAGTGGGTTTCAGTCGTTTCAGTAGGAATTTAATATCGTTTCCACTCTTCGTATACGAAATTACCCGAAGAATTCCGTATGTGTGTGTGCGAAGGGGCTCTGGGATCGTTTCCTGCGGAAAAAATGGATATATCCCAGCTATTATAGGACTTCGGTGGATGTAGGGGTAAGAAAATCTAGAAACTGCATTTGCCGGGGAACGTGATTCGGGTCACTCTAGTGGAAGATTTGTGACAGCTATACCAAAAAAGTACTACTGCGTGCGAAATGTACTTCTCGTACGGCTGTCGAATGTTTGATATTTCAATATACACTACATTTTCGAATTTCGCCAGTCCAACTGACCGAACTCCAACTCAAAGATGGCTGTCAAAACTTTGTGAAGATGAATGAACCGACATCGAATGCACCGGTAAATAATGATGCTTTCCTCTGTTTTACATTAACACATAATAACATCTAGCATAGGTGGAAAGCCGCGGTTGTGGTGAAAGAATGCATTCAGGTACCCTCCGTACAAGGACAGTCGGACCAGTAGAATCATGTGCATGCACCTCACGGTACTAGAGAAGCAACGGCTGTCCACAAGGCTACGTAGATAATATACATTTTCGTTGCAAAAATATTTTTGGCAGCAAATATATTTTTTTTAAAAACCAACAAATAATTGTAGCCAAATATATATGTATAAATATTCTGTTCGTGAAACATTTTTTTATGGTATCAACCAATATTTCCGGGTTGGGAGTTTTTTTTTGTTGGCCTGACAATATTTGCGAGGAAAAATATATTTATTGTTACAAACATTTGTTAAAACGAATACAAAAAAATCTTCCAACATATCATATTTTAATAACTCTTGCCAACATATATATATTCCTGATTCAGATATTTTGTATGTGACTATATATTTACTTGATTAATTATTCCCCTCCAATAGTCAACATAATTATCTCCTAGGATGCATATATTTGACTGTGGAGAATATATATTTGTTTTGATAATATATTACCCGATTAGTCGCCGCCATACTAGCCACGACAATTTCCCCCAGGACGTTTTTTATTCACACAAATCCCACTTCGATATGATGGCCAAATCAAATTTTCCTGAACTAGAACTCTCTCCGACGAAGTTATAATGTTAGGGTGATCGATTAGGTCCTTCCATAATTCGACGTCACAAATTGAGGAAACCTTTGGAAGTTTCGTTTCGCCTAAGGGGCTTGGCTCGATTTTGATGAATTGAATATACATATGAGTGGGATCTCGCCAGAACAGTTGCAGGGGGTGATAGAGGTTTCTGCTACACAATGTATCCCTAGTATATGGATTTACAATTCCAAAATGTTTGCCAAAAGTCCCATAGACGACCTTTTATCTTTACACGCATTGCACAACAAGGGCGCAGCCGCAAGGGGTCGGGGTAGCAATTTTCAGCTTGTCAATACTAAACGCAATTTTCCAATACTATTTATTTATTTATTTATTATTTATTTATTTATTTATTTATTATTTATTTATTTATTTACATTCATGGATGATGAGTGGAAGACTCGGTAGCAAATTGCTAATCTAACCCGAGGCCCAATAATAACCAGTCAAACATATTTGAAAATTACATATAAGAATCCCCAATGAAAGGTAAATATTAGATGAAATGACATTTAAACGTAATGAGCTGACAGCCATAGAGGTCCATTAATAAAATATTTCATAAACCGTACAAAATGGGAATCAAATGAGATAATCATCACTGGATAAAAATGTATAATGAGACTCCTTTGTCAGATGAAACCATGTAAAATGAAATTCATAAAATTACCTAATATACCATCATAAAAACTTTCAGAATCCTTCAAATTATATTTAGCTTCATAAAAATTCATATTATCTCGCGAATTGAAAAATAAAACAAATACTCCTCACTGCCCTGTATCTCCCTTCTTCAACAAGCGGGTGGATGGGCCCTTGAATTCCAGCGGTATACAAACTACAATCCTTGATCGAGTCTTACTCACGACCTCAAAAATATAGGACCGACTGTCATTATGTGTGGTGAACAAAGAGGTAAATAAACTAGTACCGTGCCCCCTGCAACTGGATAAGGGGCGTCTGCGCACACAGGTAAAAACCAGCAGGCAGAGGTGGGCGAGTCGAAAATTCAGTGGCGTACCACGAGTGGGGTTTTGGGGGTCAGAACCCCCCCCCCCCCCATGACCCAAGTGACCAATCAATTGTTAACACAAAAACCGATTCCCTTGAGTCCCGACCGTAACCTCCCCACCCCTCCCCAAGACAAATCTCTCGGTACGCGCCTGCCCAAATTTATTCACGTCAAGTCACATTGACTCAAAATATGGTGTAAATCAAGTCATTTCAGGCAAGTCACGTTACAAAAACTCGATGGTTGCTTCGGTTACAAAAATGTATCGGCATTTATAGGCTTCCGTAACTCTCTTTGTTCGCTCCTGGTGTTCACTGTTATTTCGCTAAGCTCCTATTGTAAAATCGGCCACTGAAGCGAGATTGTGGTTCAAAACTTTTTAAACTTTTCCCAGATTCGCGGCATTTATTCGGCTTATATCAGCTCATTTCATTGCTTGATTTTCCATGACGTCCGTCATCATTTTCCAACGATTCATGAGTTTATATATGTAGGAAAAGATCATTATCATATATTATGACTTTCACATTCAGTGGAGACCTTATACAACTGACAGAGACAGTGCGAATATTATTAACACATCATGATTGAATGAAATATTTACTTGGTAACCGTCTTGTTCAACACGTTCCAGACTCGAGACTCATCTTGCGATCCAAACAACCATTCATGTGCTACGAACGTTTGAGCTACACAACTACTCCACCTACAGATCCATGGCTATAACCCCGACATCGAGTTTTGTTAGATGTACAAAAAAACTTCTACGGTAGTATTGTGAAGACACGCGAGCTGATGACTAATCGCGTTAATTCAGCTCCTTATCATCGCAAAATTTCCAACTGGTATGTCGTATCCAAAACCGCCGTACTTGCCAGCTGGCTCTAATTGGTTGTATCTTTTACGAGCTTCGCCAATGATAGTGCATCGTTCTTCACCACGCTGCGATGTTTGTGTGTACAGGCGAATTTAAATAAGAAGCCGAAACACCACGAGGCCTGCGTATATGTAAGCGGGCGTTAATACAATTACCATTGACAACGCTGATAAATGGGTTGATTGGAACGCTGTACAATATGAAACAAGTTTCACAATGTAATTAGACGATTGTGATGATGGTTTACACCACGATACATAGGTAAAAACAAATGTGGGGGGCAATACGCGTATTGCCAGGGCGATAAAAGACCACAATGTCTAACAATTAGACTAGGTGGTAACACAGTCCTTTGCCGTTATGTGTTAAAGACAACCACGGAATGATATAAGAGGCTAGTATATTAGCCGGGGAAAAAATATTGCGTCAGTCCAAACCCGAGTTCATTACAACTTCCGTTACAGAGTAAAGTCCTTTGAAATTTGTTGCATGTGTATTGCGCAAGATCGAAAATCAACACATCATGCATAATAAATTATGTCATACTTGCACAACCCTGCAACCATTTGCCTTCTATTGAAATTCACACATTAATTTCATTCGAAAAGCATTTAGTCTATGGAGAGGAGCGCTGTTTGGCGTGGTAGGGGTGTTGATGGTTACTTTGGTGAGAGAAAGACAACATAACTTTGCTAAATGTTGACTTATTGAACGATACAAAACAATGAAAATGAAAAAAAAAAAAAAAAAAAAAAAAAAAAAACAAACAAAAAAAAAAAAAACAAAAAAAAAAAAAAAAAAAAAACAATGGTTTGGGTGGAAAAAATACATGGACATTACACCCCGGGTTGTACAAGTGTGACGTCATTCGTTATGGCGCTATGGGATTCTCCCCAATTTCTCTCTGTGAAAATGGACAGCCGACTGACCAATTATTGCCAATATCTGAGACAAAACACAGAGACCCAGGAATGCACGAAAATGCACTTCACCACAGCGAACCACGGCAGACCGGAAGCCAAGACCTCGCCATCGCACCGTCCCCACTGAACGCCGGTGACTGCTGGAATTCAAACCAGACATTAGCTGGCAAAGCGTCACTGATACAACTCTGCCGATTCGTCCGCTTCTATTACATCGTGAAATACTGATTTTGGACCCCTGACTTTTCTTTCTTTATTTTTTCATCAACATGTTGATGAAAGCCAGCGGCACTGTCTAGACCTGTAGACATTCAGGTCAATTCAGTGTTGGAAGGTATCAACCATCATGTCAGTGCCTTCATGATTCTATTATACCTTGAACACCCAACAAATCTATTTTAACTATCTATCTATCTATATATTATCTATCTATCATCTATTGTAGGTCTGTCGTCTGTCTATCTATCTACTATTATCTATCTATCTATTATCTACTATCTAGCCTGATGTCTGTCTGTCCGATGGTTTGCAATCACATTCTGGGAAATCAGGATCTCAGCGAAAATTGGGGCATTTAGCCAGCTCAGTCTTAAGTCCAAACGTGATATAAACGTCATGCCCGAGAGCAGAGGAGGCAAGGGCAACTCCAAGTATCGCGCATTCCCTGGAGGAAAACAATTAGCCTAGGCTACGATAGTTAGGAGAAACGGACCAGAGGCTTAATGGTTTTTAGTCATCAAAAAATGCGGTTCGGTGATGTAGTTTTCAAGGTCAATGAGAAAGTGTTGTAGAATTTTACCTCACAGGATAGGTATAATCTGGGGGCCATTGAGGCCAGAAATTTCCATAGAGCTCGCGGAGATGAGGGAGACAGAAGAGCAAGGACGATTCCACCACTAGAATCACGCACCCGCTGCGAAGGGACGAAAGAAATTTGTGGATCAT
>JAODTK010001620.1:0-10330 GCA_026419785.1 Sclerodactyla briareus | reverse complement strand
GGAGATTTTTTTCCCATTTAGTCGGGAGCATGAGTGGGTACGCAACAATTTACACACCCCGACGAGGGCGCTTGTTAGTTTAGTTTAGTGAGAAGGGGCAGGAAGGACAAATCATCATGAGAGACCCGAAGCCACAACATTCCTAAAGAGAAGAAAACAACCAAGATTCTCAAAGAATTCGCCCACAATTCTGAAAAATAAATCAACGAATGTTATTGATGCCATTCACACTATTAGGACGGAAAACATCTTCAGGAAGGCTATGCCACTCATTAATAACTCTGGAGAAAAGAAATATCTCAGAATGTACAATCTACAGAAAGCCGTGTGCACGAAGCTTGAGACAATGACCCCTATTGGTGGTAACTTTGGAAACTCAAAGAAATAGTGGAAGGAAAAGGCCTCGAAACTATGAACAATTTTAAAAACCGAATAAAATCACCACGAATTGCGCAGTTCCATCGAATTTAAACGGAGACGCCTTAATATCTCTTCGTAAGGTAAATCTCTAAGAGATTGAATTAATCAAGTGGCCCTCCGCTGAACGTTTTCAATTAACTGCTTGTCGTATGAGAAATCTGGATTCCATTCTTGGACAGGAATTACTCCAGGTGAGGTACTCACCAGCTGCTTAAACAACCTGACAACAATATCGTTATCGAGGAAACTGAAGTGACGTCTTGTCAAGCCAAGAAAGAAGCCAGTTTACTTTCCTTACAGCTTCAGCACACTGTTAGAAGGTTTCAAAAGAACAAAAAAATGAACACCGAGATCCTTTTCTGAATTCACCAGTTGAATAGTTTTCTCATCAACAAGAGAAGCCGTTTGCGATTGTGGGAAGGAAACCAACCCATGAACTACACCTTTGCACTTCATCGGCATTGCAACACAAACAATTTGCCCAATGAAAAGACCTTTGGGAGCTTATATCAAGATCCTTTTGGACCATTGGCAACATCATCGTTCGAAGCAACCCCCCCAATACAAAACTGGGTATGTCTGCAAAACTTTTAACTCTGGATGTACCGAATATTCCAGGATCGTCAATATAGCCAGACAAAGTCGAGCCCAAGAACCGATCCTTGGGAACACCACTGGGACTTTTGCCAAGGAAACGAAAACGCCCCATTGAATGACAACTCGTTGTTCCCATTAGAAGCCACTGACGACTCACTCAAGGACACTCCCCTTAATGCCAAAACTTTCAATTTAATCAATAATAATTCTTACGATTTATAAGGCGCAAAATACTAAGGTTCGATGCCGCCGACACAAAATCCGATCCCAACAAAACAGAAAACATACCACAATACTAGAGAAACAAAAAAAAAGTTTTAGCCTTCGCCCTAAAAGTGTTTACATTGGGTATTCACGGGTTCGTAGGGGTAAGGTGTCCAAAATGTTGGTGCTGCAAAAGAAAATGTTCGTTTACATTAAAAGTTGTGTTTATACGATGACCGGAGTTTTTAACGGCTCGCCTGATGAAGGACGGAGGTTTCGTGTTCGTTCGAAGGCATTACGACAAGTGCGGCGAATGTGTTCGGCAAAACAAATTGCATTAGTATTATCTACAATTACGTCAAGGTTTTTGGCAGATTTGCAGACGATACGGGTACCTCCCAATGTTTAACCTAGGCAATACGGATGTTCACGAAACTGGGAATGAACGTGAATATCATTTTATTATAATTTAACATGAGCTTGTTGTTAATGGCCCATGATCTAACATCAGCATGCCTCTAGTTTGTCAATGGCCCCAAAGTGATCTGATGGTTACATGATGATATAAAGTTGGGTATCATCAGTGTATATTCATCGGTGAACTCCACGATGAGAGTTGATTACATCACTTAACGGACTTGTGTACAATACGAAAACAAGTGGGCCTATTACAGATCCATGAGGGATGCCACATGAAGAGGGGGGAGGAGGAAACATGCCAGAATTGGGTCTCTACCACTAAAGCTGTTCCGGCCTCAAGGTAAGACTCAACCATTTAATGCTGACCGCCATGACCACACTGTTTTGTAGTTCGCTTCAAGTAGTAATTATTGTTGATTTATAGTGTCAAAAGTGCTGAGTAACTCTAATAAAATCAAGATAGCCTCTGGACCCTTATCTAATGCAAGCAGACAAATCATTGTCACTCTCAGTAAGGGCGACAGTTTCAGTGAGAGAAGCACTGACGATAAGCAGATTGAGAAGAAGGGAGTAATTTAAGCAAGAGACGCTCAGAGGAACCGTATCAAAAGCTTTTTGCGAAATTCTAGGAAAATTATATCAACATCCACTGCCGGTGTCAACTGCATTAGTACATCTTTCCATAAATTCTAAGAGACTAGTCAAACAGGAACGATTTTTCTGAAAACCATGCTGAGAAAAGCCTATTCTTGAAAATTGAGAAGAAGAAGAGAGAAAGAAACATTTGTCTCCTCCATCATCCGGAACAACCACCTTCTTGCAAGGTGTCATTGAAAATAATTTGCTAATGGAAAAGACAACTGGTCGGCAAAAAATTTTCAACAAGACGGGTTAGGTAAAATCCATCGGGACCAGAGCCTTACCACTTTGGCTTCTGCCAAGTTTCTTCTTTATCACATCAGGTGAACATACAATATTACCAATAGTTTTTATGAGGCACACCTACCACAAGTTCATTGAAATTATCCAAGTTTTTCTCAGTGAATACCGAAGAAAATAGTGAGTAAAGAACGCTAGCCATCTCCTGACTTATTGCTGGTTGTATTCCCTGAATCGAGGGCTAACTAACAAGATAACAGCAGAAAGAGATGAGAGAGAGAGAAAAACAAATGCTCACAAAGTATCAGGGCAACTAACATTTTATTTCGACCTCAGTCGAACTTTCAAACAAGAATACAACTAAAAATAGGTCAAATTGATAGAGAAAACTAAACTAGGCCTACACTGAAAACAAGAAAGCAGGAAAAATACACTACAGCAGAAACACACTGAAGCACTAAGGGAACGAAAAAAATCAATAGTGTTGACATGCTATCAAAAGAAGCCAGGAGGACACCTGGCACACGAACAAGCAACAGAACAGGAACTAACTAACAGTAAAGAGAGAGAGATGAGAAAAAACACAAGGCGATCGCAACCAGTGTCTCGCCTGGTTAGGCGATCAGTGTTTCAATCTAATAGTCACCATGCAAACAAGTACACGGCATTGAATGGTTGCTTTAAGATTTTGGTATTAGCATTTAACAAAAACCCCTACTGATTAGTGACCACATTAAAATTCTGAGATGATTATGACAATTTCTAATAAACAGGATAAAGTCCGTGGAAATGTGACTAAGATTGCCTAAATTATGCAAATTAGACACAGACATTCAACTTCTGTTTGACCCATTTTCTTCACTTCACTTATATCAGGGACCAATGGTGCAACAACACTTAATACAATTTCATCGGAATTCAAAAAACTTGAACATTTGATATGGAGCAATTATACCACACTGCATAACCCCTAGTAGGGACCCGAGTCAATGTTAACATTTGGCGAGACTAAAGTTAGACCACAGCTCAGAGTGGATATGTCCTAAATTTAATAAAGTTTGTCTATATATCTCCGTGTTCCACCATAGATTAATTTCCTACTCTAGTAATTCCAGCAACTTCATAGCAAAGTAACCACCCCAATACCTGTTTTCCACTCCCAAGGGATTTACTTCCCAGCTGTCTCACACACTACCAGAAGCTCCCTCTACAGCAGGTGCTTGCCATAACACCCTGCCATTTCGGGAATAGGTAAGCTGGCAGTAGTAAACAAATTAATGCGAAATAGTACAATAATGGAGGGGGATTTAACACTGCTTCAAGAGGGGCTCCAGTTAAATATAAATAGCCCAGTTTTCTGGGGTTTACACTTTATGGTCAGTGTGAGGGGGGGGGGGCAGGGGAGGTGATGACAGGCAGAAGTGGACCGCAAGGTTAAAAAGGCAGGTTTTGGAAAGGATTAAATCCCGTCTGTTACAGGATAGGAATACTAGGTACGAGATGAAAATAACATGCCTGATGGGTTGAAATTAGTAAAACTCCAAATAGAGATAGTTCTGCAAACATTTGTTATTGATAGCATAATAATGATAGTGATGTCAGCATATCTGAGTTCAGTAGGAGCCTCAAAAGATATGCCATTTTAAATAGGTAGCATACAGTCTCTAGAGTTGTTTGCAGGAAATTTATTATTTGAATAGGATTTTGGGCCATAAAACAATTGAGAAAAACTAGATAGGCCTTACACTTGAACACTAAAGCAGATGAAAATACACCACAGCAGCAAGCACACTAACTCACTAACGAAAAAAAAAAAATCAAACGGTCGACCAACACTACAAAAGAATGCCAGAGACCCACAACACGGCCCACGGAGAAGAGAACAGAAGAAGAGACAAAACTGGAAACATAGGCTTACGCAAATACAAATAGCACGCTCAACTCTCATACCACAGCAGACATACACACCAAGAAAAACATACACTATGACAGCTAATTACACACAAGTACGGAAGGCACAAAAGCAGGCCTTTGCAGGGAGGGGAACGAGTGGCCTTGAGAGAAAAAAAATAGCCAAAAAAGGAAAAACTAACGCTGAGAGATCTAAACAGCTCAAACACATAAATACGAACACAGAACACACCACTCACGAGAGCAAATATACTAAGACGGAATGGAAGAGGAAATACTAAAACCGAGAGTATAATGTTACAATTCTTGTTGGGGAGGAGGTCGTACTGCCGTCGACAGTTTTGCCTTTGTGTTAATAGGTATGCTACACGACGGAAATACTTCCAGTTTTCAGGCATTTTCTCTCGGTATCTTACTGAGAGCGCCTGAATCGATTGGAATGCACTTAGAGACTGAGTAAACAATGCTTCCACAATTATTCATTTGTTTCTACGAGCTAGGAAAGAAGAAGAAAAGAGTTTCGTGCTGGTAGATAGTAGTTTCCCGCAGAGGAGTTTCGAAAGATCCCACTGCCTAATGTGGGCTGCGTATCGCGCCGCATTCCGTGCATTACTGCCCGACTGACTTTGATCCCCATATAATTAGCATATTCATTACTACTGAGAAACCGTGAACAGGATAATTGTATAACCATCACTATATTGTGCTTTATGAGTTAGCACGTAGCACAGTGAAGTTAGCACATAAGCGGATGGATACCAATTTAATGAACGGTTCAATGAAATCTGATATGTAAATTTCCTTCAATATCATAATACCGGTAATTTGAAGAGGAAAAAAAAAAAAAACACTTGGTTGAAGTTTCTTCAGGGTCCGGCTTTTCTGCAGTGGAAATTGATAACCGTCCTAATGAATTTGCATGTTCAGTAGTTCATGGGCATTTTCCAAATAATTGACGCAATGGAGACGTCGACATTGTGGTAATATTTACAAGCTTTGACGTCGTTATTAGAGACGATGGAAGTATGGATTCTTCAACTGGTAAACATTCAATCGATCGTTAATCCGAGTCAGTGGGATAACATACCCATGTACTCATGTTGAAGTATGTCGAATCAAATTCTTTCTTCATTCATGTGCAAAACTCCCCCTTACTCCCGATGGCTCCGCCCTCTGCGTGGAACTATCTTCCGCAGGGAAAGGCCATTACCCCGCGCTGTATCACAAACTGTTAGGTATGAAAAAGCCGATCTCTGCTAGTTTTGGTGTGAGGAAATACACCACAATATTGAACAATGTAGTCATGGATTAAGTTTTATTTCGTTGTCATACTGTAGGTCACAGATTCAGGAGTAGCATTTCCTGTTCAGGACAGCCACACATGGTCCGAATACAAACACTTAAAAATAGTCACAGACTGTCAAGGATCAATGGAGAAGTCAGCGCCTAATACATATCCCCTCATAGAGGAATAACCGTAATTCGTTTTGTCAGTTCAGTTTTCGGGTTTAAACTCCCCAATTCTCAAATACAACATATTTTCAGTTGCACAACACATTAGTATGTTCAAGTACGACGATTTGTGTTTTCGATGGAGGGGGGTGGGGGGAGGGGGGTAACGGATCTAAGCAGAACGCCACCACGGGTTTGCGCGGATCGTACAAAGGAAAGTCACATGTCAAACCCCATAGATTGCAGAAGATGGCACTTCCCGTGCTTTCAAACCAGTACAACCTTCGAAAAAAAAAATCGGAAATAGTATCATCGTGTTTGAGAAGTTTTCATGCAAGAGAGTCTCCGAAGATTTGTGAGTCGCTCACTACTTTAATCACCACTGAAAGGTATATCATTGATCAGGAAATGAGGTGGTGTCACTTTAAATAGATACTTGAACGAAACAATACTGAAACTATTCATATTTTCGATGAGGCGATTCGAAAGATCCTTTGGGCAGATGTGGAAGACCAACTCTCTCCATTCAGTAAATGAGGAAACTCAAATGAAGAGATATTGTGCTGTAATCGACTAGCAGTATAGCAAGTATACAATGTGCAATGATCGCTGACTCCATTCAAAAATTATATTCCCCAACTATGCAACCATTCGTCGGAACATTCTTGTCAGAAGAAACGATGTTAACTGGCGTACCACCCCCACCCCTCCATGAAAAAAGAGTATGGGCCATACTGTCCAGGGCGGATCCAGACCGAGGGGGGGGGTGACAGGTGGGCATCAACTTCTAAAATAGCTGAAAAGAAGAATTGGTTGCGAATCCAGGTATTGGGGCACAAATTCGGGTGTCAAGTCTTTGTCCTATTCAACTAGTCCACTTGTTCGCATATTCGTTGGTCGGATTTTTCAGTCTCTCATTTTCCGGAGCAAATCGCTCCTGGTTTTGTGCTCGCCTGCTTCAAACAACTAACCCATTTCTTGATGTCGTTGGCAATGAACCAGTGGCGGTAACCACAAATCATGGAATCAATTCCACAACAAAAACTAAAGCCGACTGCCAACAGTGCACGCTTCTCTTTAAGTTGGAATGTGCGTTCCTGGATATACACCGATAATCCACCGAAATTTTAGTTAATGCCGATCTTCTTGCGCAGTTAGGGCTGTGACGACAACGCAGACAAAACAGATGCCTTAATCGCGAGTAGCGCTCGAGCGAGATTGCTCAGGCTACAAAAGAGGAAATGCACCAAGTTCAACTGCGCAAAATATAATTCCAAACTTTCGGAATGAGAGAGGCAAGCAAGGGGGCGCATTTTCCTGGATGGGTGGGCGCGAATCCACCGTAAATCGTTAAGGCGAGGTGTGGGGAGGGGAGGGGTAACTGCTCTGTAGCCTAAATCAGAGGGATGGGTTCAATCCTATCTCCACCTCTTTACGCAAATTGTAAACCTCCAGTGGGTTCTTGGTATTGGTTTGTAGTCACTTGCAGACATATTTTTTCAATGAAACTATACGAGACGTAATGCCTGTGTTGCTATATTCATCTGTATATATCCTGCAGAGCGACAACTTTCAACATATTTTTTCTTACTAAAAAAAATCGCACATCAAGATTTTTGCAATTAGGCCGGCAAGTGCCATTTCCGGCGATTAAGAGGTATAAAAAGCAAAGTCCTTCACGCGCCAACCAATGGTGGCGATCGGCTTAGATAATAGATTGCAGTCTACATAGCCCCTGGTCGTGCATACAAATACTGTGAGAAGAACGCGGAAAAAAGTGAACCACGTATTCAAAACTTCTGCACCAAGGGACGCCCCCAGCTAGCTGCCAAGTATAACCCCTCATATATCACTGCTATGCAAATGTCAATAAACTAACGTCATCAGTTATTCAAACATGAACCGATTGTCACTTTTCTGCCGATAACATATACGGCACTGAATCTTTCAGTGACCATGAATGAGAGTTTGTCAGTGTCGGCGGCAATACTGTTATTCGAGGAAGCGATGCTGTCACTCGTATGGCGTTGGTATATTCTAGTGAGTATGATGTGAAAGGAAAACTCAAACCTCACATTTAGATTCAATATATTCCAGTAGAGGCAAAGATCATTTTTGTTTTAAGTTTAATCCCACCCCGAGCAGGCACTTCTTTCTAGCCCATAGTGTGAGCATGAACGGTTCCTTCGTCCAAAGAGGGGCATTTCCCGGCGACTAGGAGTTGCTTTTAAACCCAAAAATGTTCTTGAATGGTCCGCGCCAAACTATGTGGTGCTCCGCGTAGATAGTGACCCGCGTTCCCCGGGATGATAAATCTTGTATACGCCCCTGTAGTGCCAAGTGTTAGTAAGAGGAAATGGTCGCTAATTTCACCATCAAATTATTAATTCATAACTATGCAGCCATGTTTGGACCATCTGTTAGGGAAAAACAGGGCAATGTACCCCCTCCCATAGACAGTATGACCGTTTTACCATACTTCTTTCACCAGCGCCTATACACCTTGCACTGGTTAAATACAAAATGCCAGCCAGTACCAACATTACAGGTCCATCACACCATTCTCGAATGTAGCCCAACCTCGGGAGTAATATTCCGGACGTCGTCTGCGGACAATGTGAATTTCGGTTCCATAAACGATTTCGTTACCCCGCTCAGGAAGATCTGAGCTATCTGGGGTTAATTTCACATTATCTGTGGGCCTTCTGTTCCGGGGGTATGTCCGGGGGTAGTTGTCCTGGATGATAGTTATCTTGGATGATAGTTATTCCATAGTACTTGACTTCGGGGGGTATTTGTCCTGGGGAAATGTCCCGGTTGGTAGATGTCCTCGGGGGTATTTGCCTCGGGGGTATTTGCCCGGGGGTAATTGCATGGGGGTAAGTTGTCCTCGGGGCAATTGTCTGGAGGGTAATTGTTTGGGGGTGTTGTCCGGTGGGTAATTTGGTCCTTGGGGGGTAATTGTCGGGGGTAATTGTCCAGAGAGTAATTGTCGAGGGTACATTCCAGCGGGGTATTGTCCTCGGGGAGAGTTGTCTTCGGGGTGGTTATGTCGTCGGGGTTATTGTCGGGGGTAGCGCCCTAGCACCGTTCACGGTAGCGGCTAAGGCAGACGAGATGGCGAAGCCGTCCTAAAATGAGGGGGTCTATCGACACTTTAGATATTATACAACGGTCGAATATTACCAACATATGTCTGCAGGACTCGTTTGACGAATCCAAAAATTTGGGATTTTGCTCATTACGATTCCAGGGGACGTAGATGTCAGTCTCAGATAGGCACACGGGCGTTGATATGGAG
Source organism: Sclerodactyla briareus (assembly GCA_026419785.1). Classification (NCBI taxonomy): domain Eukaryota; kingdom Metazoa; phylum Echinodermata; class Holothuroidea; order Dendrochirotida; family Sclerodactylidae; genus Sclerodactyla; species Sclerodactyla briareus. Next base: position 1,146 of record JAODTK010001620.1, on the reverse strand, counting down.
GGGAGCAACCTGAATAGATTCCGCGGAAAGTCGCCCAATATATAGGTCATGAATATTTACAGAAGACTTTCAATAAACCTTTTACAACACCGAAAATGAGGATTTATCGCGGGAATAGGCATTTGAAGCCCTAAAATTGCGCGAGCACTGTTTCGGCTATGAGAGGCGTATTGCGGCTTGTTTGGTACGTCGCGACTTTCGAAAAAATATGAACCTTCAAATGGGCAAATAAAAAAGAAATATATCTAAAGTTGCCCAAACTTGGTTGGAGGTTGTCTAAATAATTACAAATTAGGACCAATAGAGTTATGGTCCAGCACTGGCCGTTTTCCCGTAAATTTAGGGAAATAAAATAAGGTCCGATTGCGCAATCAAAGTTGACCTCGCACCGCCCACTAGTACCGCCCCATGATCAGCCCGAAAGCGAGCAGAACGAAGTCGCACAGGCGTTTGCTTTAGGCAAATCACCGATTGGTTAAAAGGTCATTCTGCACAACGAGTGAATGAGGCTGATACGGAGGTGAAACAAAGTCAAACGCCTGTTTCAACAGGCTACGTTCACGGTGACTCGCGGCGTCAAGTGTATCCCAACGCCGGAGGAAGGAATATAGTAACGGAGTCTGCGGCCAGTTCGCAGTCAGCAGGATTACCTAGTGTTGTTAAACGAAAACTACTATAAGCGTAGTGAACTTCCGATTGTCCTTTTTTTTATTTCATTAGTTAATCAGCCTTCTACTCCACGGGGGCCAAAATTTCAACATTGTCAGTGACACTTTGACTTATTACGCAAGTTTATGTTTTTTTATAGACCTGATCCGAAGAGATAGCGACTGTTGCAAACTAGGATTAATAAGCGATAAACTAAACGTAAATACGAATGTTTCATATTCTTTGTCCTTGGGAGCAAACAGCATAAGGTCGATGTTGCTGACATTGCACGTTTGGGGGTTTTCTTCTGGAGTATCGCAAGGTATAGCAGGTTTGAAGGACACCGGGATCTGATGATGCGCGAAGATCTTGTATAACTGTTTCCACAGGTCTGAGAACATTCGATAGTCTGCTTGCACCTGCAATAAGGGTCACTGCAATAGACATTCTGGGAAATGTTGGACTGTTAAAGGAGAGCGTTTTTGAAGGAATTACCAG